>OMOW01062688.1:0-20714 GCA_900312555.1 Lamprogrammus exutus
ATCCAATTTCCTCCATACGTGCAATCTCTGCTGCAAGTCATTGATACAACTTCTGCAATAGCTACAACTACGTCGTGTGCTTGACAATGAAAAAGAAATTGTACAAAAGCTGTTCATCTTGTTACAAAAAGTAATTTTTTCAGTTCACTGTCGTTAAGGTGAACGACGCTAAATCACCTAAAATGACTTTATGATTCATGTTAACATTGTCACATTCCAGGGTGCATAGTATATCACGTTTTTCATACGGTTTTGTCGCGTTAGAAAGCAGCATCAGTAAGCAAATACAAAACGCTTTAGTGCAGGTACCACTGTAACATAAAGGAGCATTCCTCTGTTTTCTAGACATTGAGAACATTGAGGTCGAGTGTGAAACCAGGCGAGTTTCCTCCTGCTCACTAATTGACTTTTGGCGTCAATTACCTAAGGCTTCAATGCGATATGGAACCATAAACACTGTAATCACCCATTAGAAATCATGGTGAGGTTTCGGTCTTAAAAAAAATATGAGGTGAAATCCCTGATCATGGGCTCCATTAACACGTTTGTGCCTGCAGAAAAAACAGCAACCCTGCACATAAACAAGAAGGCAGCCGGTGTGTTTTGCTGAAAAAGCTTTTGATTCTCCATCAACACAGTGAGTGTATTACACCGGTCTGCCCCACACACAGTGAGTTAGCCTGGACAACAGTTCTTCCACCTATCTACATAACCCACAGCCTGGGTTAATTTAAAACTAAGCTGTTAAGGCAATTTGTTTTTGCAAGTTTGGTGTTCAATGTCACTGATACAACACAGATAATGGATAAGCACCTTCATATTCAGCATGGGAAAGCCTTACTGGACTGAACCTTTATCCAGCAGGACCACAGACAGTATAAACAAGGCCATCCCATACTGTTAAGAGAATTGTAATGAAAACCATTGTCAAAGCTTTGCAGTTTTGCTGACGTGTTTTCAGTCGTCCACAGATTTAATACTTAGCTGGCATGTCAGTCACTTAGTCACTTGTTTAGTCAGAGATTTCCATGAAATCTGGCTTGAGCAAAGTGATAATGTTCATATCTTCACTTTCAGCAGAAGCAGAATAATGTGCTGCGGCTAACAAAAACATCAAGTGTTGTTTGAACGATAAATCATCCTGCCCTGAGGAGGAAAAGAGAGAAAAGAGGCTGCCGCTCCGTCGCCCTCACGTTTAAAGCAAGAGTTCTACTGCCCTCTTATGTTGGGCCTCGACACCAACACTGATGGCATTCTGAGGGATGTGAGTTTGTGTGGGTGAAATGCAAAACCTTAGGCGCTTCCATTCACTTACAATACTTGGAATGAAATGCAAGGAGAGGAAGCCACAATACTTAATCCACAAAACATGTTTCAGGACCACAGAGATCCACCAGCTCACGTTCTGTGCATTTTAAGTGGCGGCATGTGTATGTAAGTGTATGCCTGTCCTTGTGTGTGTGTGTGTGTGTGTGTGAGACTGACGGAACTTGTGTGTGTATGAAAGCGTGCGTCATAAAGTCCAACATCAAGTTCATCTCTGCAGAAATGTTTGCACACAGTGAGATACTGGGCCTGAGGCTCAGAGGCTCCCTCCTCCCCTCCCCCTCCTATCCCAGAAGCACCCTCTGCAGGCGGTCGGCGGGCACGCTGTTCTCGTCCTCCGACTCTGCGTCGCTTTGGGGATTGGAGCTGCAGGGAGAGGTGCACTCTGGGGAGCACAGGTAGTGCATGAGGGGCAGCCGGTATTTGCCGCAGAAGTCCACAAACTTGATGTGGCGCACACATGAATCAAAGTAGACGCCTGGAAGAAGTGGAGACGGAGGTCAGTGATTACTTGTATTCTTCTACATGGCACAGGGATCACATGACTTTCACCTTTTCCTTAACATGAAAAATGCTTCAGGTGGAACCTAGTTTGCCTCAGAACATGTCAGTCAACCCTTGTAACTTATATCAAACAGAAGAGATTCTATTCATCCATGCATCTTCCTCACACTGGCAGAATTTAACGCGTGTCTTACCAGCACACTTTGGGTTGGGGCACTTGCTGGCCAGATCCAGGTAGTGCAGCAGGTGTGACGGCAGGTCGCACGGGGAGTAGGGAATATTCCGGCTCTTGATGGTACGTCCTGCCAGCTCTAGCAGTGACGGGGGGTCGTAGGTCATCTCCTTGACGAAGCGCACCACAAGCGGGTTACCGCGGAGGCTGAGCTCCTGCAGGTGCACCAGGCTGAGGATCTCCCTGGGCATGTAGGTCAGCAAGTTATTGTGGAGGCTTAGGGACCGCAGAGAGTGCAGCCTGCAGCAAGAAAGAGGGAGAAGCTCTTTGTTACACTTGGTGCGTCTACTGTATTTGATCAACACCGACAGCAACGTAACAGAAGTTATCAGGGGAGCGCATTTATCCAAGCTTTGGATGACTTTGACAACACAAAGTTTTAGTGTGATCTTACAAATTACTGATGGTGACACTGTTTACTACACTGGCCAGACAGTAGTAGTGGTGTGTGTGTGTGTGTGTGTGATGCAGGTACCTGATGAACTGCGGGGGGACACTTTGGATGCGGTTGTCGCACAGGACCAGGTAGCTGAGGTAGGGCAGGTTGGCCAGCTCAGGAGGAATGGCTGAGATGAGGTTTCCGCCCAGATACAACAGCTCCAGACTGACAACACATGAAGGAAAGAAATGACAAAAATCAGGTTTGTACTACTTCAGTCCTCAATAATATCACGTTGTAAAAGTACAGCTACGGTTAACAGTTAGGAGACTGAGCGGGTCACACAGATGTCACCAGTAATTAGACAATCTAACGTCCCAAAGGTGGGGAATGACCCTCACCAGAAAAACAATTGTGAAGTCTCACATAAATTGTGTTCATTTGAATTTAGTTTCCACACTTTGTTACATTTGGTGCTGCTCATAAGCAAAGAGTCAAAATGTAGCAGCCATGTTTATTGTTAAAGTGCATATACATTTCAAAAGGAAATTGAGCGACCTGCTAAACCCAATCTCAGCTCTTATATATACACACCACATGGGGGTGCTGTGGATGCATGGAGTGTATGTGTCGAGTGTATGTGGATGTGCCTAAATGTGTCTGTGGGTCTATGCGAGGTGTGAATGAGTAGGAGTCCTAGATCATCAGGCCATAGCATCACTCACTCAGATAACGTGAACTTTCTAACCATGGATAAACCAGATTAGACAGCAGCTTCTACATCAAGGATTAATACACACAATTAAATGGATATATACTTATTGTGTGTAGCATTAAGACAACAAAGGACTGTGGTAGGTTAATAGAGGGAGATGTGGAACGATGCATGGCTGGACAGGGAAAGTAAGCCGTCAGCCGGTCGGCCTGGTGGAACTGATGACACAGCGACAGCGAGACAGGAAGCCATTATACTGTCCTTGGTGGCCGAGCACCGAGCAAGCCCGCTCTGTGAAGGGAATGGAGACGCGCTGTGGTGTCTGTCCACTACCCTCGGCAGCTCGGTGGCACAAATGAGCCACCAGAGACACAGGCGGAGGGCAATGTCTAAGTTATGGCGTATGTCTGTGACAATATATGTGACGTTCACAATTTCCCGAAGTAGGAAAAAGTGGAGGCTTTTTTTCTTTATACTGGATCAATGGCAACATATCAGACAAGCTTTCAGATAACCTAACAATTCAAAGTTGTGCAGGACACATTAGTCATTTGTGCATCTAAATTTCAATTTAAAAACATGGCTAATTTCTAAACATGGCTGCCACATTTGCATTTTTGTTTGGCAGTTCCATTACATTAATATTTTTGATTAAAAAGGACAACATTTTTATTTGGAACCGATGTGCTATAATTATGTAAGAGCAGGAGCACATTTTAAAAATACTTTCACATCCCACATTATGTACTTTAATGTGATTAACCTTGGAAAAATCTGATTGACTAAATTTGCTAGTTTTAAATAAAGGCAGCAGACATTGGCTTTTGACTGCATGAGCCTTCAAAACCACACATGAATATCTGTAAGACAATCTTCCAATTTGAGCACATTTTCCTTTTCGAGATGGCATACAGGTTTGAGGTTTTTCCTCCTTTTGAACCAACAAATTGTTGGCAATTTTACAAAATGACAGTTACTTGAGCAGTGTTGTAGCTGGTAAAGTCTCACTACATTCTACAGCTGTTATCGTCCATCCTTCACACATCCCATTTGAGCGGGTCAAAGGAATGGGTGGGTTTGAGGGAATTTTGCAATTTCAGGCAATTGCTGATATCTGAGATACTTTGCTTCCTTTATTGTGTCTCGTTTGCAGTATGACAGTATGGGAATGATTACTTTCACTCAACTGCTGGAGGTCTACAGAGCCATGAAAGGCTATGACGCATGACGCCAATGTGTGTTTGAGGGCCAGGTGAGTCATTAAGTTCCAAGCTACAGGCTTGGTAATGGTACCAAAGGTAAACATCCAAGGTGAAAGTGAATACTGGAAGTGACGGTTTAACTGTTGGCTACTGGAACTGCATGTAACAAATGTTCACATTATCCTAGGAAGACCTCATGCTGGCAAAGGTACAACTGTCCTCTGATTCCGCTTTACTTCATCAATATATAGTCAGACTTTTACAAAAAATAAAAAATAAAGTACAGCGGTACTACATCATGGTCTTTTGGATGTATTGTATATCCATAACTGTCATATATTGAAAACCCCTTCAGACTGTTGAATCAGCATCATCTTAGCTACATGACAGCTGCGTATTTCTAGACTTCGCCTGTTTGTCAAACATAAATCTGACCCCTGTATGCGCAAATGCTTTGACCTGTCTGATCCGCCTCAACTGGATCTGGGCTAAAGTGCGCCAATCATAGTCCATCAGAGGATACACAAGCCTGCTTTTTTTCATTAAGATTTTAAGAAATAGGCGAAAAAAATGTTGACAAATACCTTATCTTGCAATGTTGCAATGCATCCACCTACAAAATTTCAGTGAAATCTGACCATTAGATTTCCTGCTGACAAACACAAAAAACATAATGTCCTTGGCAGAGGAAATGAACCACAGACACATGCACAAACATCACACAGGCTACAAACGTGCACATGTATGAGTCTGCAGTTACAGAGCACTATGACCCACTACTGCTTTACGTTGCCTCAATGGAGAAAGAAACACAGAATTGGTGTCAGTGCTGGTAGAAGACAAAAGGCTAAACTGCTGACGCACAGAATTACTTCGAGAGTCAGAGTGACAGAAGGGCGAGTCGGTTCAGAGTACAGACAACCGCGCAGTTGCAGATAACACAGAAACAGTCTGAAATGCCGGATTACCTCAAATTTACAAAAATTAATAAATTTACTTTGCCTCCTCCTTTTCTTCCATAATCTACCGACTGAGCCAAGTGTTCCACTGGTGTGTTTGTGTGTAACAATGTGAGGAGGTCTGAGTGGTTGATCTTTAGACTTGACATGTGGGTCATATTGACAGTCAACAGTTTAAACTGGCACAGGACGGGAGGTAAATGGTTAACTCTTTTTTTCTGACAGCTTCATCCGCTCACGTTATTTTGTTTTTGGATTGAATGCCCTTTTGCTCATTTACAGTGTGAGAGGGGATAGGTGTTTATCTGTGGTAAAGGTGACTGCGCTAAATACAGCAGACGATACTCTTTGATGGCAGGGGAGTCACTTTATCTTATCCATAACCTTATCTTTTCACCTGTGAAACTTCTTATGTCTGTCTATTGGCAGGATTATTTGAAAAGCTACGAACCGATTTTCATCTAACTCTGGTGGGCAGGTTGGACATGATCACGGGAAGAACCCATTACATTTTGGCACCTGTCGGCCTGATGGTGGCAATGTAATAACCATTTTTTACGTTTGGGCCTATAATTTTTGAACAGTCAAAATGTTCCTAGATTCCACATGCATCTATGCAGGCCACGCCCATTTGCACCTCACAAGATGTTTTTTTTGTAGACCCTTCAATTTTGAGTCAATTGTCACAAACTTTTACACATAGGATGTCTGTACTGAGCCAGACTAAAGTTTTATCTTCGTATTTTGATATTCATTTCCGTTTTTGTTAGAATTGGCAGCCAAAGTTGAGTGGGTGTGGCGCATTCTTCACAAGTGCTGCATCTCATGAATTAATTAGTAAACTGTAACCAAACTTGGTGTACATGTGCACTCACTCCTCATGCAAAAAGTGAAACATCAACCTAATGGTGGCGCTATATCTACATCTACTGTATATTGACTTTGGAATCAGACATTGTAAAATCAAGAGTTTGTTTGTTTGTCAGTGGGGGGTGGGGGTGATCTTGGAGTCATAATCAGAGGACTGCTGGGCCTTGGCACAGGTATCGGATGAATGCCCCTCTACTTTAGACAGTATTCTTATAAACCATTTTGTGTGTCTTCTATGTGTAATACTATGATCATGTAAAGTAGAATGATCTACATTACAACTTGTTTTGTGATCCTGGTCTTGCTGCTTAGAGTAAATATAATTTTAACGGTCATTTGTTTTTATTATTCATTCAATCAAACTACAAAGCCATGAGTCATTTTTGTTTGTACAGCCTCAACACCAGGAGGAAAGGTAAGGAAAGATACTGGAACGGTGGCTCGAGGACACAGTTCCTCACACACGTACGCACACAGTGGTTTTTGCTGTTTACATGATAGATGTCTGGAATTGTGCATGACTCATATGCAGATGCTTGCAAAAGCAGTGCTATAGTGGCAAATACACAGGGAGATAACCTTAGACTACAATTACAATAAAAACTGTATTGGACAGTAATCTTTCTATTTTTGCCAGGTGAAATAGGTATGTCAACTCCAAATAGAGGGTAAAGGGTACAACAGTACAGTACAGTAATGTTTTGATGTTTCCACCACATTCAGTTTACAGGTCATAGGGAGCACTAATAAACAAGAGAAAACATCTCCTCAGTGCCAACACCTGAATTCTAAACTCCACCCTAAAAAGACCCTTTGAGAAGTTTGTGTACATGCTTGTGGTTGGTGGCATAAGGACACAAAATGAGGTCATCCTCAGAAAAGACATTGTTACACTATTGTGCCACTAAACTGTTTCTACTAAATCTGACTAAAATGTAGACCAATATATAAATTTGAAGTACTGAGGTAGTGAAGCATTTCATATGAGCTTTGCTGTAGTGGTAAGAGGCTCACAAAATCTTCTCAGAATGGAAACCTTCACAAACAAACAGACTGATACATTATCTTGCAATTTATCATTTTAAATAAACATGCCAGGGAGCATTCCAGAAATCTAATAGGGCTGTCAATGACCTCCCCCATACACATCCCTGTTATTGCCAGGAACCATAATTGTACAATCATGTCATGAGACCTTTTATAGGACAATGTACTCAGGCGAGGATATGAAAAAACTATATTAAGAGTCTTAGCTATTCTGTTCCTATTCTGGAATACTACTTGTACGCAGGTTTCTGTATCAATTAACTTGAACCACTTTATTTTGTCTAGGAATATGCAAAACATAAATTTAAACGAGTCTCTAGACTACAGTATGACAAATAATATATATTATGGGCCCAAATGCTTGACCAAATGCATTAACCAATAAGATTACTACACACCAACCTTTGGTGTCCCTGGGGTTTGGGGACCAGAGCTGACTCAGGATCCTCTGTGTTATGGAATCTCAAGACAGATAACACAAACTCATCGTGTCTGGAGCCCCAAGGCGGCAACATAGTGTGCCCAAACTGTGACCCTGCCATCTTTCTGTGTTAGCTACAGAGCTTTTGATGCTGTGTGTGTGTGTTTACGGTTTCCCTCCATTACCTACCTGGTTAAGTTCTCTATCTCTGCAGGTATACTTTTCAGTCTGTTCCCCCCGAGTGAAAGCGACTGCAGACGCTGTAGTTTGGTGCACTGAAGTGGGATCTCCTCAAAGCGGTTCCCACTAAAGTTCAACACCTCCAGTCGCAGAGAGCCGAACTCTTTGGGCAGAGAGAACTCGTCCAGGCGGTTGTTCTTGGCTATCAGTGTTTTTAACACGGTCAGCCGTGTAATGTCCTCACAAATGACCGACAGTCCGTTGTTGCTGATGTCCAGAAACTCGAGGTTGGAGAAACAGCAGACTGATGAGGGCAGCGAGGCCAGCTGGTTGTAGTTCAGGTAGAGTTGTTTGGTGTCTCTTCTCCTCTCCTCGCTGATGGTGTCAACGCTCAAACTGTTCAGATTCAGACGGGAAAAATCCAGCACTCCGTCGCCCGGTCCCGCTGCACCTTCGTGAATCTCCATTTTTTTTACCCGTTTTAGCAAGTCTAAACTCCGAACAAACTCGTTGTATAAGTTTTGTTTTCGGCTAAACGCCACTCAAGCCGCGAGTTAGCTCCAGGGTTGGTCAACTGTTTGAAAAGCGGCGAGGCGAATAACGTCTAAAAAATACGTTAGTAATATTTAACCGCATCTCGCTGGTGAGAATCTAGGACAGTAATTTGGGACTCGGGTAACTGTATTGTTGCCATGTAGCTAACTCGGCCGAGGGCATTTCATGTAGCCATTCTTCGGCATATATTCGCCTCTCTCCTTGTGGATTGGCTAATCCGTGAACAAACCCCGCCCATCAAACAGCTTATTGGTCATCCCACCTGCCTGTCATGCATATTCTTCCTCATGTACAGTTTTGATCAATGGTTTCGCAACAGGTTTATTGATGTTTTCCATAGTTGCGCCATGCGTGTTGGCGTTAATTGCAGCGATAAAGGTTTTAAGCATTTTTAAAATTAGAAAGTTTGACGCCGATGAGCACTATGCTGGCTCCCAGTGGCCGATTCTCAATTTCCATTATGCAACACTCCGCTTCTGTTACATTATGCAAGACTTTGCTGACTGATTTAGATGTGCACAGAATGAGAAACAGGTACAGGATAATGGAGGTTCTCCCACTGGATTCACAATCATCTATTCAACCACTCTTTGACAAAAAATGCCAACAATGGGAAGTTGCTAAAAAAGGAATCAAATACACTTGAGGTATTTGTACTTTGTAGTAGTTTATGTACTTTAAGAGATTGTATACTTTTACACTTCTAGTTAAATATACCAAACTGTAATATACCAAAATATCAAATGTGTTTTTACTGTGGTGTATGATCTTTTTAACCTTTTAAACCTCCCTTTTAAGCAAGGCTAGACCCCAGCACCTCCTGTGCACAAAAAGTATGATAGGGGAAGCTGTGCAAAATTAAAACAATTTAAGCTTCACAATGAGAATCCTACTTTCACATTAGATAGCTACATGAAATTAACTTTACAAACTAATATTAACATTTACCAAAGTAAACATTTAATGTAGGACTTGATGGAATATTTTGTAACTGTTATGCAGCTTTTACTGAAATATAAGACTTCACTGCTTTCCACCACTTGAAGATGCAGCTGATATTGAGTATTTGAAATAGTTGCTTCATATAATGCATTGTAACTCCTTTTAGAACTGAGGATGCACATTGGAGCACAGACCTCTGTAAGGCTGAATCAGCTACATGTCAGTGGATGTTAGACATATTACTACACAGCAAATTCTTTCATGTGCCCTGTGTCCAAGCATATATTTTTGTCCACCAGATGCAGATCTTTATGGGATAAATATGGCTGTTTTCCGTTAAATTTATTGCATTACTTTTGATGAAAAATATTGCAAAATTAGGTATCTTGCACTGTTAAGAAATAATTTTTACAATTCCTGGATCCATCCGTGGCTCTGGGTTCTTGCAAATAATCAAACCAACAGACACAGGTGAAAACATAAGAGGATAATAATTAGAACGCATTATAGAAAAAATAATTATTGCTCTCCGAAAGAAAGTTGAAATTAGGTCAGAGATCCTATCATAAAATTTGTCTCACAAACACACACACATAAGTGCAGGCAAAGTGACAACATTGTGATATGGGTTTGGCTTTATTGTCATACATACCGGTACATATTCCTTACAGTTTCTGCACTTCAAATGGAATATAAAGATTTAGCTTGAACCCAGTAATGCAACTTTCGACCAGACACAAGTCACAAAGCACTAGTTTACTGCTAAACCTCTGCAAAGCGCACTCATTCTTGCTATGTCACGTGGTGTATTAGCCTACGTGCAGGCAAAGGTAGAGAGACCAATACTATTTGCAGGTCTAAGGCACTGATTATTTTTTGTCAATTCTCCCAATTTAGACAAGGGATCTTAACAAATACACAATAAACAACCCAAACTACTCTCAACACCACACATTATCAGCACGCACACACACGCACGCACGCACACACACACAAAATTTATATGCACCGAGTTATTGATGCGTCTAAGCTACTTTAGCTGACAGTGAGGCTAGTCCTTCTGTTAGAGTGATCTTGAAAGCACAGGTATAGTGTTGTTGCTGGGTCCAGAGTAATGTTTTACCTGGAGAGGTTTGTACATCATTCAAACAATTTCATCAACAGACTTTGGTTTCAGCTCTCCCCATTCTATGTTCAGATCAGCTCTTAAAGAGTGCAATGGTGCTGCACTGAAAGTTGGACCACCACCAACAGCTGTAAGACACAGACTGACTGAAGTGTTTTTAAAGCACCAAAGAGACTGCCTGAGCATAACATGGGAGCACGATGATTTCCAACTCAAGCCATTAACATACTGTACAAAGAAGAAAAGGTTTTGGCACAGAAAATGATTACATCAGCAGTAAGGTAGAAACTAATTTTGGGCAGGCGATAAACTAAAGCCTAAGAACACTAACGAGAAAGAAAGAGAAGTGCATTGGTCAAGTAGTGGCCTTTAGAGGCAGTTCTAAATGGCAACACAAACAAAATCACCAGTAGCTTTACCTTCCCATCCAGCCTGGACACATCCTCCACCAACCTCTGAGGGGGTGCAGATACATCCTGTACCCGGTGTAAGGTACTTTGCTCTCTCTGTACTCTGACAGCTTCCTCATTCCAAGAGGATTCTCCAAGCTGCCCTTCTCTAACAGTGACTTTCATATACCAAAACAGTGACATTTCTTTACCATGTTAACTGTAAAAATATAAGAATTGTAGTAAAAATGGCCCCCGTGCTAGTATAGGGGCGCAGTAATACAATGAAACGAGACAGTACTGAACACAAGGGAATCCAATGATATTCTTCGATAGCCCCTGAATCTTACAAACATCAACACAAGGACATACACATAAACAATGTAAAAATTGTATAATAATTAAAATAGGAGAGAAACGTTAAAAAGTCAGTTGTAATAACACACGGCCACAAGGTAAATCAAGTATGGAGGAAGGGTGATGCATCCTCTCCTTCATTGCTTCCTTATTTAGGCCTCCTTTGTGCTGGCCTTCATTTTCTCAACTGTTTCCTGTATTCAAAACAAAAAAGAGTTGAGACAAATAAGTAAGATGAAGTTATATAGCACATCATGTGACATACAGAATAAATAATGATGCAAGTCCTGGCCAGCATAATCGTCGTCTACTTCTGCCGACCGGTTTTCCCAGTCACACTAAACTTGTACACACAGGGCATTTGTTGCTTTGGCATTCTGAGCTGCCCTTCTGGAGTACAGAGTACATGACCTCACTGACTCAGCCATGGGCTCATGGGAGGGCCTTACTGTGCTACCTTGTGAGCCACGTGCCCTCCTGTGCACCGCTAAGCAGAAATGGATGCACAAGGCCAGGCAGGCCACAAAATTACTATGCAACACTTTTTTGTACAAGGTCAGTGCGATGCGTTATTGGGATGACAAAGCAGGTTCTCTCACTGTTGATCGAGGTTCTACAACTAGCCTCTAGAAACGACTGTTACACTGTGCCCTAATAATAAATGTCCATGTTTGATAGTGTAGTCCTAACAGAAACAGAAAATAGCACAAAATATATATACTAACAGAAAGTATGTTATGTAGTATATTCTGATGATTGTACATATGGCGTTTGATATACGTATGTGGGACACAGTATTAGTCTGTCGATGTTCTACCACTTTATTTTCTGCCAGGGTGGTTTGAGCATTTTCGCACGTCTCTCGGGGTAAAATCTATATCTGGACAGGCTGAAGGACAGTACTGACTGTCTTGAGAGGTTCAAAGGTTGTGTGATTGGATAACTGGATGCATCAATAGTATGAACCGCTATTGACCACTTCCCCCCGACATGGATTGCATGGAAAAGAGAACGTGCTGTTGCAGGATTTGTGTCAGAACCATCAACCTTTTACTTTAACACTGCCAGGCTCTAGAGGTGTTGTTAATGTTTTATCATTGACAAGCAGCCAATGGCAAAACGCCAACTGGGCTAAAAGGAAAATCCTTGCCAGTATTCAGGCCAAGCATGGACAACAAGTCTCAACATTTAAGCATGTCATAACCAAACATTTCCACACTGTACTCCTGCAAAACAGGCCACATGATAAAGATGTCTGCCTGTTCAATACTTCCAATACTTCTTCGCTTCTCATTCCAGTGGTGTATAGTTGGATATTGACACTGGCTTGTCGAAATGACTAACCCTAAAATAAATTTGTCCGAGCCAATATTTTCCCTTCTGCTGAACACCACAAGGCCACAACCAAATGGGCAGCTGCACTTGATTCAACATTTACTACAAATAAATGTTTGTACTTTAGTTCTCTTGAAGGACAATGTTGGTGATCTTTTGCTTGTTTTTCTCGATCTGCCCTCTATTTCGCATACACAGACCATTTCATAGTTTTTTACTTTCTAACTTTAAGAAACACTTATTTTGTCATTTATTGTGAGTGACCGCTTCAAGTTTCAAGCCAGATGTCATAAAGCTGCCGACTTGTACATTTATCATTGCAGTAACCTTTGACGATGAGCAAAACCGACCTGGTGCTTGTTGAGCTCAGCCACGCGGAGGTTCCACTCCTCCTCAGTCATCTCTGCCCCAGCATCTGCTGACTCTTCCACAGCTGCTGTCTTGTCTGGACAGATGACAAAAGGTTGTTTGTGTTTTGGGATGGGACTCGATTCAAAGAACCAATAGTATAAACAGAGTTAAATCATCCTGAGTGTTTGCATTTACCAGTGCAGGTCATAGCAGTGCAGACCCAGTTGCCGCATGCACAAACACAGCGATTGCACTCCACTTGGGTCTCTGCTCCGTCCTCGTAAGTCTCATCCTCCAAGGCACACTCTGCACAGCACATACACACAGATCCATGACAAACCATTCAACTAAAACAAACTGCATTGCAACTATAATTTTTAGGAACAATCAAAACTAACTAAAACTAAGATATTGTGGCAGCCATCCCAAACAATTTCTATCATTTTCTTAAAGCTGGGCAGACACTGTACAAGTTTAACCCCAATTTAAACCTGATTTGGTCTGAGTCACGCCGAAATTCAGTCGAGTCAGATGTCCTTTCACATGCAGCGCCAGGGGGGTCTGAATATCCGATTAATTGCCTGAAAGTTCAACAAGCTTATCGTTAAGGGATCTGATGGGTTTCTGGCAGCAGATGTGCATGTATGATGTGTCAGAATTTAATCATGACCGTCAGCAATCCATGGCTCCATGCTCACAAAGCACAGACATTTAATCCTTCAGTGATGGACGTTCGGTCACTTTGCTTTGGAAAAGGACTAAAATAAAAGCAATACAATTGGTGGTTCACTTTGCTCGGATAGGTTTGTGTTTGGGAAATGATGTGTGCATAGAATATCTGCTTGTAAGAATGGACAAAGCTTTGGTGGAACCGAGCAAATGTGAAGTGTGAGCACGCGTATTGTGGCTTGTCGATGAGACCTTTCAGTGTGAAATACAGAAAATGCATGTGTGAGTTAAAATAATGTTCACAATTACTAAACTCGTACAGTGTCAGCCCAGCTTAAAATGTGCATTGTTAAGTTTTCAATTGCTACATTATTTCTTCAAGTTTAAATGAGTAAATATACAGCAAATACACCAAGCTGATGTAAAAAAAAGAATATCTGTGATTCTAAGACAAAAGAAAACATTTTTCTCTGACCAAAGTAATCCTGCACACTAGGCCAGCCAACTATGTGCTGCGTGTGTCATGAGTGTGTGTGTAGGGAATGTTTTCTCTGCCATGGAGCCATGTGAACTTTCACCCAGATTTAAGCACAACAGTTGACTGAGCAGACTGAAGTGAACACAAGGAAACGAGCACTGCGAAAAGTGTGTAAAACTGACCAAAAATTAGTCACGATTCATTTGTGTCTGACAAGGCACCGCTTTGCTGGAATACTTTTGGCCACATGGCTGCCTGACTAAACTTAATGTCCATGCATCAATATAACTTCAGTCAATAGCTCATCACCGCCTTATGACAGAAAAACAAACTATTAATTTATGCTCACTCTTCTCTGGTGGATTGAATCCGGGCTTCAGGCAGTTGAGGAACTCATTAAAGCTCAACTTCCAGTCAGCGTTCTCATCAGAGAGCTCAATGAGGGCATCGACACACAGGCTCCTGAGAAGCATGCACACACACACAATAAATATCATCGGCGTCACAAGAGGCAACAGAACACTGGGAAAAAGGGAGCACACTGAAAAATGAAAAGAAATGCAATTAATTTAGAGAGTTTTAGTCCGTGCAGCACAGGTGTTTGTGTCGCTCGGCTCCCACAGGAGGCCTTCAGTAAAGTTTACACTGGCCCAGATAAGGTTCAGTGACTTACTGTGAAGACCTTAAAATAACACACATGGATATGGATCCTTATTGACTCCGTGGAACTAAATGTAGACTAACAAGTGTAAACATTACCACAGAGGGGAATGTCTCTACCCGCCATCTTGCCCTCATATTGAACATGCAGTTACATGGACCTACATTCACACTAATACTGGGCAGTATATCGAATATGTACTGTATATTCCCAATGATTTTGGAGGAGATGTAAAACAAAGCAAAATCGTTAACATCGCGATGATTTTTATCTGGCCAATTACATTTTGTAAAGACAGTGCTTGGCTACTTCTAAGCTATTCTCACCTCATTGCTGTGTCTACTTCTACTACGTTCTTGCAAGATGGCGACTGCAAGTGAAGAGTGTGAGGCTATATCCACACTAGTCTGGGTACTTTTGAAAACTAGGTGTGAAAATAATCTTCGTCCACGTTCGCGTTTTCATGGCATATTACACACGACAACAACTGAAAATGCATGATTTCCCTGCTGCTTGTGTGCAGGCGACAGTACGGTACAGCCAAATAAGCCATGAAAGTCTGAACAAAGAAAGAAGCTACCAAATGTGGAAGCACAAGCAATCTATTCCACTTCCTCAAACAACTTCCCTTGCAGAGCTGAGAATGCATGAAATTGTGTGGACATCATCAATTAATATTGAGATACATATAAAAAATATCAGCAAAGGATTGCAAAATATCATGATGAATATTTTTTGCCCATATCACCCAGCCCTGATTCACAAACCTGAGCAGCTTGTTGCTCTCCTGGTCTGCGTAGGACTGCATCTCCACGACAGAGTCATTGTGCTGGATGAATTTGAGCAGCTCTGAGGGGTCCATCTGAGAATCACCATTGTCATATGTCTGCAGATATAATGGAAGAACACAGAAACCTCACCGTTAAGCCTCATTTCAAGTTACCTGATGCAACACAACATAACCAATACTATTTTATAAAGAGTGCGTGAATGCATGTGTGTGCAACATATCGCAAATATCACTGAATGACATCAGTGGGGTTTATGATGGACAGGTGAGAAGTTCAGCCTGCCAATAAATGAGGAATCTGTGCCACCAAAATACCAAGAGCACAGTCACCATCTACAACTACTATCACTGTCATTAAGTGACTGCAACGTCAAGTGATATGAATTTGGAGTGGATGACTCAGATTGTGGCTCTGTGTGTAATCATTGTTGCTTTTGTGATAATAGTATTTATATAAAATGACATTGTAACCAAAGTGTAGGCCTATATTTGGCCAATTGTTTACATTTTCTGTAGATAAATGAACAAACGTTCACTGCTAACAGATAATCAACATCTTTTTTCAATGTAATGTTATAGAAATTATACTGAGGAAGAGATTGCACATAGCAGATTATAGGGGACACTATAATTTTGTCAGTAAAAGGGGAATCCTGAGTCTTGGATTCAGAGAGCTGTTGCTTGGGAACCTATAGGCCCAGTAATCTGGTCTCTGTGCGGTGGATGAATGACTGGACTGGCAGTAAAAGCGGTGGGCCTCTCATATAAGTTAAGACCCCAATTCATGACCAAGTGGTGTTTTTGTGGAAGGACAGAACGACTCAAAAGATTCACTGGATGCCTTAAAGAGACAAATGTTATGAAACCTCTCAAAATTAACAGTTAATTATTTCAGTAAGGGGGGACGCTGCTGAAACAAACTGAAACCGTAATATCTCTCACCACAGCCAACAGTGTCAGGGTTCCTTCTCTACAGAGAGACCTTCATTAAACTGAATTATAAATCAGCAGCTGACATGGCTGAAAATCCTGTCACATGAACAATAGAACAATCAGACAGTCTGAGGCAGCTCTGAGGGTTTGGAGAGGTTGAGGGGCCCTTCAAGGTGCACATGGGGAAGTTCTCTGTGTGCTGTCAGTGTATGCGATTGACTGTGCTTTATAAAACTGGAATATTTGGCAGAAAAAAAATAGAATTGTGCAGAGAGGAGAAGTTCACCTTGAAGTATTTCAGCAGGATGTCAGAGAAGTTGGATCCCTTGACAAACCAGCCGTCTGGGACGACCTCAGTCTGCAGCCACTGGATCACGCGACTCCTCAACTCATTGCGGTCCGCAGAGTAGCAAACCACTGCGGGGCCAGGTGCAATCAGGTTATCAATCAGGTCATTAATAAATAATCCACAAGATTTTTAAAAATCCATCTGATATTTGGAAGTTATATTGCTTGCTATTTCAGGTTTGACCCCTGTACTGTAGTGCATACGTCAGCATTTCCAAGTTCACAATGTCCTTTTGACTAAACAATAATGTACGGCTAATGCACAAGAATTCCACTTTGTTCCTACAAACCAACCCAAGCTTTGAGCCAGAGGCCAATCTTAATCCCACACCTAGACCCCCTCACCATAAACTCAATTGTAACCCAGCTCAAAAACTTAACCCCTAATCTAGAAATAACCAACATTTAACAGACTACTCCATAATTAACAACTGTGCTTTTCTCAGGGTTTGTGAGGACGTTTGGTCTTTAGGCAAACAGCTGTGCAAAGCATGCACACTCACCTGGGCTTGCAGCCATTTGGTCTGTTTTCTTCTCTAAAAGGGATTTTAAAAAAAGAGAGAGAACACACACTGTGAGGGAAGAAATTAACAAATACATTATTTGACAAAAATCCCAATTAGCTGAGCTAAACGTGGCTGTTACAGAGTACTTGGCCAAAGGTCTGAAAGGAGGATAACAGAGTGACATAACTGCTGTTCATTAGTACCTTTTGTGCCACAGGTCTGTTCAATGTTTGGATTAACAAGGACACAAAGACTGAAACATCGTCAAGTTTGAGCAGTGAAAGTTCACTCTAGATAAGATGCATTAATATTAGACGCACTCGTCGATTGACGAAGGCCAGCAGTGACTTGTTCAGCCCGGTCGCATATGGACGGCCATGTATGGGTGCCTTTCAATCTGGTCAGTCCAGGTATCAGTTCAAAGAGACACACACACTAATCAGTCCACTTAACAGGGAGCAAAACTAATATTTTACTCCATACTTTACCCCTCTAAAGTCCAAATTTGAACCTCAAGTCAAACCCTGGGAGAGACATAACCAGACAGGTCACAGTAGAGACAGACAACAAGGGACAGCAACAACAGTTCACAAAATCAAGGTTGCAACACTGACAGCTATACGTCCCAGATCACTATAGGCTTCCAGAACAACCATATATAGTTTGTTTGCCAGTAGAAAGCCATGATGGGATAATCCTGACAGATTTCAGTCGTCTGAACATGTTGAACAAACAAACTTTTATTTATGTTTGTCCTAATTAATTGGTCTGATTGTGGACCGATTGGTTTGTTGAACAGTCGATTTGATGTCACTGATTGTTGTCGTTATTCACTGTTTAATCATATGGGATTCGGGCACTGTATTTTTTTGAAAGTTGAGAAATGAAAATCTTAATCAATGGGTTTATTGTCCACACCTAAAAGAAAATATGTTTGGTGTATGAGTGATACACCTAAAACCCCAACCTTTGCCTTTTCAGATCCGGCTTGTCCATCACTACAAAAACTTTAAAATGTTCCATTGAGTTGTTCTTGATAGTTTTTCATCACTATTATGCTCTTAACCACATGAATAGATAAATATTGCGATATTTGTTTAAAAAAAAGTTGAAAATCCAGAACATTTTCATGTACATATACATTTGCTCTGACCATGTGAGTAATTTATCCTCACAGGTGATGTTATGTTTCTAATATGAAACACTATTATTGCAAAGCAGAAATGAAAGCATAAGATAAACCTGCTCAGCTGCTGAGCTAACAGGCAGGAAATGCGTATTGATTGCACAGCACAATGTTGTCAGAGATCAGGGAACAATCTTGAACATTGCAAACCTTGCTATGTGACAACTGCAAGTGCAAAACATACAATGTGGACGCTAATATGGCACAATGTGCAGGCTTAATGTAGTCATTGTTTATCTTGTGCACTGGTCTTCATACCCTGGCAGTGTCCATCGTGGGCCACCTGGATCTTCAGGCCAGTCAGACAGGCATCTCTGTGGAGCTCGCAGTGATTCCTGTATGTCTTCCCATTGCTGCCACACACTGACCTCTTGTGGGGCTTACAGCTCTGAGAGAGGACGAGAGAGAGAGAGAGAGAGAGAGAGAGAAATGAGGCGAAAAAGTGGAAATTACATTTTCTTTTATATCTTTATTGCAGTATCTATCACTTCTTGATCCGTGGAAGCAAAGGATCCATGGCGCTTCAGAGTCATCACTCACCTCTATGCACAGACAGCTGGGCTCGCCCTTCTCATTCACGGCACATTCCCTGCCGGCACCACAGAACACGTTGGCACACACTTTGCTCTTGCTCTGGAGCTCCTGAAATAAAGTGAAAGGCAACATTTGACACTGTGGTGAGCAAACGGCTTCTCCAGGCTTCACACACAGGGCGGCGCTGTTGCACTATTCACTGGCTGGTGGTCACACTCTACACACACACACGGACAAACACAAAATGGTAGAGGGATTCAAGTCCAGCTGTAATAGATTCGTGTTGATACACGTCTGATCTAACTCGACCCTCTGGCACAGTTAACAATAGAATTCCTCTCCCCTGATGAGACCCAAAAATGAAGACTTGCTGCTTTGTTTTTTCCCAATCATATCCTTGATCTCTATCATCCAGTTCATCGCCGCGTTGACATTTTAATCATGCTTTTTGTGGAGAACTACTTATGTTTGCAGGAAGTTACCGCATCAGCCACGGCCAGCTGACAGACAGCAGACAGACTTGAAAGAGAAGCGAGACAGCGGAGTGGATGCAGTGGAGCCTGAGAGAACTTTGTTCTCCTTGTGGAGGGAACAAAGGATGAGGACGGAATGAGAAATGTACGGGCGAGCAGGATAAGACCGTACCAGAGGAAAAACCAAACCATTAGCCCGAACGTTTTGAGTTAAATACAATAAACTCACTTTTCCTACTCAGGTCAGCTTTTATTTTGCATTCAGTTTGTGACATTTTTACTTGATGCCTTTCTGTCTTTGTCTGTTGTGCTGTAGAAAAAGGCCAGTGACCTGCCAAACATGAGTCTGCATGAGCTGCAAACCAACCAATCACAAGCTGACAAGCGGCGCTCCAAGAGCTACTTTATGACCCCCATTACCGCCTTCTTTCGCTATCTGTGTGTCTTTTCCGTGTGTTAGTGTGTGTGTGTGTGTGTGTGTGTGTGTGCAGGGTGTTTCCACATCTGGAGTCTGAGCTGTGTTTTCCTTTAGGTTCGTTCCCATGCTCTGTGAAATTTTTCTCCTCCCTCTTCGGCCAGACTCCCCTCCTCCCTAAGTCTCTATTTCCTGTGTGTGCGAGACAGAAACTTGGTGAACAGTAAGTCAGTGCACGTGAGCTGGCTAGAATGTACTGTGTGTGTGTGTGTGTGTGTGTGTGTTTTAGGGTTTGGAATGTAGGTTAAAATGAAGGTGGGCTCTTGTGACTCTCATCAGCTCACTTCTAATCCACAACAGTGGAATAACAAGATGGATGGAGGGAGGCGTCACATGCGAGCAGAGCATCACAGCATAGCATAAACCTTTAACCCATGACTGGGAGAGAGAGAGAGAGAGAGAGAGAGAGAGAGAGAAGAGTGTCGAGAATGAGCTGGGTCTCATTCCTATGTGAGAGTTGAGGACACACACACACACACACACACATACACAGACACACTCCAGTGTTGAGGTCATAGAGAAGCTTCAAAGGAGCCTCTGTGGCCTTGAGCATGTTGGACAATTCAGTCAGTCACAGGCCAGAGTGAGCAGGATGGAAATGCAGCTACAGCATGTTGAAGAATAAAGCCGAATAAAGAGAATAATGGATGTACGGAGTATATACATCTCTCTCTCTCTCTCTCTCTCTCTCTCTCTCTCTCTCTCTATCTCTCTCTCTCTCACTTTCTCATTCTGTCTCCAGAGATAACCAACAGTGGATTCCTGACATTG
>OMOW01062705.1:3468-18770 GCA_900312555.1 Lamprogrammus exutus
GACGTGTGCTCTTCCGATCTCGGTGCCAAGGTAACAGTGACAGAGAAAAATTAATGCTTTGTGTTTGAGATATGTCACACACCAAACACAAATACAGTGACACACCCAGTAATCAAAGAACTAAATTCCCACCAGTCCTGGAAGGCTCAAGCCTGCGTCCAGGATTTGTTTCTCTGTTGTTTACCACCAACAAGGTGACTGCACTTGGATGGCACCGCAAGTGGGACTTAATTCTAATTATTTAGGACAGTGTTTGTTGGTTTTTCACGACTTAAAAACTGTGACAATTTCTAAATAACTAAAACAAAAATAAGTTGTATTGTCTAAAGATTACCAGAGTAAATATGTCATTACTTCTCCTGCACAATACTTCAGTAAAGAATGCTCAGGAGAGTAATGTTTTTAACATAATTAATTAACCCCATGTTTTTCTCAAGGGGACTAACATTGCTGTCCAATGATTTTGTCCTTGATTTGTTAAAAAAAAAAAAAGTATATATACGTTTATTCACAGCCACTTCCATTGACCCCTGAGCCACTGTTACTGTTTATTTACTTTAATTTCCATTTTATATTCTACCATCCTATTTGTCTCTGATTTAAATGCCGTTTTATCAGGCGTTTTCAGGTTATTACTTTTGTTAGTGTGTCTTAGACTTAATTATCTTGTATGTACTGTCTTTGACTGCCTATGTATTGACTCCGTCAAGAGTGTATTCTACCTCTGTATTGTTATACTGCACTTTAGGTGCTTGAAAAGTGTTAGTTAGGGACTAACATTGAATCCTGAATTTCCCTCGGGATTAATAAAGTATCTTTCTATCAAGTTTTTGCCATTATTACTATAATGTTTGACTTTTAATGTTTTTTTAGGGTTTGGCCAATGAGTCCTCTAACCACAGCTATGGCAGTCTGGGCTCCTCCAGTGACAAGGAGTCAGAGGTAAAACACGCACAGTCATGTTTACAATGCACAGATACAGCGCTGGAATGGCTCTACTTGTCTGTATGAATCTAAGCGAAATAATACCTGTTTTGCTATGAATTTTGCACTACATGTAGACACATTAATTATTGAGGAGTCATAAATAGTAGTAAATGTCACCCATTATGCAGATACTGATAAAACCCAGCTAGACACAAAGGAACACTGTTAGTATCCTTTATGTTTCATCCTTGCACAACCCGCTGATCATTCTGCCTCTCCCTCTACCTCCACCTCTCCCTCGCTTCTCTCCCTAGAACTCTGATTTGAAGAGAGGGAGCTCCCCTGCCTACTCAGTATGTACTCCCTTTCCTGCTGCTCGGTCCTGTCAAATTCCACTGCTGGAAGCAGCTTTGTTAGGTAGAAAATAGGGAATTTATTTTTTCTTTTCTTTTTTCTTTCTCTTTATTTCATTTCATTTGACAGACCCCGGAAAAGAAGCACTCCGAGTCTTCAAGAGGGAGAAAGAGAAAAGCTGACACCTATTCAGAGAGTAGCCAAGGTATGATTGACATCTGCAATAAATCAGAGTAATTACGGCATCTATGCATAACTGATGGCTTGTATTAAAATGTTCGTCAATCATCTATGCAGGGAAAACTTCCACACGTGGGCCCAAGATAAGCGACTACTTTGATGTGAGTATAGCAGAAACTGCTGTCACTCCAATATGTTGTTGTTCTAATCAGTTTAAGCAACCACTGAAATCTGTCCATTTTGTTTCCCCTGCAAAGTTCCAGGGTGGAAATGGTTCCAGTCCAGTTAGGGGCCTCCCATCAACCCGCCGCTCTCCACAGAACTCACACTCTGCACCGGGATCAATTGTAAGTGTTTCACATACAGCAAGCGTTTACATGGAGTGTTGGTGCATTATTATATCTAATAGTAATACTTAATGTGCCGGTAGATCCGTCAGAATAGCTCTTCTCCAACCAGTCTCTGTTTTGGGGAACACAATCTGAAAGCCTCCTCCACCAAGTTTGTCCAGGTAATATGACATAGACAGGAAAAACATTGATTCAATACACCTTTTCTTATCGGAATGAACACATTACTGTACATCGATTAACACACCTTTGACTGGCGCCTCCCTGTCTGCTCCTCTTAGACGGAGTTGACAGGCCTGAAACTCGCTGCTCTGGAGAGCAACAAGAGTCTGGACCTGGAAAAGAAAGAAGGGAGAATCGATGACCTGCTCAGGGTGAGTTTTGCATCTCTTCTTGTGGTGGTGAATACATGAGAGGATGATTGGCTGATGTACTACAGGACGTCATTTCTTGTGTAATCTACGCGTTTATAACTATATATATGTACACACCTATAACTACGTATATAACCTCTTGTCTTTGTGCTTTAGGCTAATTGTGATCTGCGGAGACAGATCGACGAACAGCAGAAACTCCTGGAGAAATACAAGGAGCGGCTCAACAAGTGTATCACCATGAGCAAGAAGCTGCTCATAGAGAAGGTACTTGTCTTTGTATACATGCACACTTTTGTATGTTTTATTATACACACCAAAAGAAATGCAGAGCTAATCAACTTAATGCAGTTTATCCTTTAGTCATTAAAAACATCTGAAAAGTAAAACTGAATGCAGAGATTTATATGGGCAGATTGGCTAAAACAAACTTGGTTATCAAATTCATATGGCGAATATGTGGTAGCAACATAAACATTTCAAAGCCCTTGAAAGCAAATTGGCAAACGGTTGCCAACGTAAAGCAGCAGTCTGAACGATTGTGGAGTGGGTGGAATCGCGGCGAAAATTGGAACGACTTCCTGCCCGCTGACTGCGCAATCGGTTTTGTGTATACTGTACTACATCTTTGTGTCTGCTAGGCAGGTGCGCCCCACACAGCCTCCGATATCCAGTGCGGGGTCGGTCAAAGCAGGAGTCGTCCGTTCATTTGATCGCTAACAGTGCGATCTCACACACAACACACATACACATCCGGGCAATTTAAAGTTTGTAGGTCACCTAACCTGCATGTATTTGGACTATGGGAGTTTCCTGTGCTCTGATGTCCTGTCCTATTGGGAAGACGCTGGGAGGACCACTGGAGCATGGTGAGGGAATAAAATGTGTCCTGGCATTGAAAGAAGCCAGAAAGCAACAATGAGTGTGGACACAGGCGACAGTGCCACTTTTACCATTTTTTCCTAACCTCCACTTCTGCTTGCACAAATCCCCCCCACCATGCGCAAGTGTAGTTGGTGCTTTCAGGTGCGGACCTTTCCGCACGGACACAAAGCAGTGGGTGGTCTATGCAACTGACCATACCAGCTGACAAAATGTATGTGATGCAGACCCTTGCAGCTATGCCATCAATCATAAAACAGGTTTGGCCTCTGCTGCACCATTTTTGATCTTTTGAGTTCTCTGAGAACTGCTGGCTCCCTTTGGATCACCAGATGTTCTACTATTTTACCAAACAGTTATTTTTTTCAGCTCTCCATTTTGTGCAAGGCGTGTAGCGTACGATCAGCCTGTGAGCATCCCCTGCAGTTTTATATGGAGGTCGGTGAAGGCTGTTGGAACTGAAAGTAATAGCACAGTAAACCAAAACAATGAGCTTAAAACTGCACAAAGCTGTTGTGGTGTGCTGAATCTCACTGGGATCGACAGTACTCAGCAACGCTCTCAGTGGGAGTCATTTGATCCAGTAACAGTATATGTCGAGGGATTCACTTTTGGCGTTGAAAAAAATGCACTTGGAAAAAATTTAAATAAAGGTGAAATGTTACACTCGTGTCTAATTATTTGTCTTTGTCTGGTTTTGTGCACAGAGCACACAGGAGAAGCAGTCGTGCCGTGAGAAGAGCATGCAGGACCGCCTGCGTCTCGGTCACTTCACCACCGTCCGACACGGAGCGTCCTACACCGAGCAGTGGACTGACGGATACGCATTCCAGAACCTGATCAAGTGAGACAGTGAACACACACTGTTTATGATGTAGCTGAACTGAACTGAACTGTTCTATGATAATCGTGTCAATATAATATTTGACGAACACCTCCATTCAAGTTGAATTTTGTGTGCACGTTTCAAGCGAGGAGTAGATTGTGAAAAAGGTTGTTACAGTGTCGCTCATGTCTGTGTCTCCTCTATAAAGGCAGCAGGAGGGCATCAACCAACAGAGGGAGGACATAGAGCGACAGAGGAAGCTGCTGGCCAAGAGGAAGCCTCCAAACCCTGCGTCTCCCTCCCTGTCTGTGGCCTCAACTTCTGAGCCAAAGCAACGCAAAACCAAGGTGGTCAACGGCAACGATTCAGACCCCTTCCTTAAGCCCTCCCTGCCTCAGCTGTGAGTATACTGAAATCTCAATCTGAACGTGAGATTTTGCACTATTTTCATTTTTCATTTAGAAATATCTAGTTTACTTTTGACTGTAGTATACTTAATAGTCATTCATTTCCCTCCTTTTTGGGCTATTTCCTCAAAATGCACTCCTTTTATAATATGCAGTCTGTCACAAAGATTATCCAGATCAGATGTGTTTAGATCTTGAACTGATAGACAATATTAATATCATGCCAGTTGTAGTCAAAGGATCAAAGATATTAAAGGTTGGATTGCTCCTCCTCCTTCGTTTTGTTACGATTCTCATTCCTTTTTAAATTGGAGGCATGAAAATATGACTGCAGCATGAAATAGATTTTATTTGTCCCCATGTCAGTTTTGTAGCAGCTTACACTACTTTCTTAAAGTGTTATTTTTTTGTTAAAATCAAACTTAGTCATATGCCAAAAGTAGAATTTATTTACCTGTAGCTTTAGGAGTACAGTGTCAAATCGTTGACCACAATGTTTGAGACTTGTCCATATTTTGGCAGACTGACCCTGGCTGAATACCACGAGCAGGAAGAGATCTTCAAGCTTCGCCTTGGACATCTGAAGAAGGTGGTGGCTAAAACTTTCGGACACTGTTAGGACTTAACGTCGTTTCAGCTAGTGAAAGGGTCATTGAAACACCAAAAATGTAATGACAAAAATGACGGATACGAGCATGAAATGTCATTTTGTGTAGGAGGAAGCTGAGATCCAAGCGGAGCTGGAGCGGCTGGAGAGGGTGAGGAACCTCCACATCCGAGAGCTGAAGAGGATCAACAATGAGGACAGCTCAGCGTAAGTCTAATTTCACATCCCAGAACCTGCTGCTGATACTGTCCACTAACAGGAATGAGAAAATGAGAATAAATGATGAACTGTGGAATCACAAGTTAAATTCCTACAGTCAGTGCTTAGAGAATATTGGCTTGGGGGTGAATTTGAAGGGTTAAATCTTTGTAGAATGTCTTTGAGTTGATATTAAAAAATTAAAAGATGACTTGGATGACAGTTAGCCAGACCAAGTTTATTAAATCATGGATTCTGCATTTCCTACACATGGTACCTGATGATTTGTGTACTATAAATGGAGATTGTCCTCTTTTGAGCATAAACACATTTTTATCCGCTGATTAATTAATTGTGTTTCTACAAGATTGTTCTGAATGTCGTTAAGGTTTTGTCATCGTAATGCAACCTTTTATGACAGACATTTCAGAACAAAAGCCATTTTGGGATTCAGTTGTGTCCTGTGAACTGCTGGGAGGCTTTTGTAATGAGAAAGGGAGGATAAGTCTGCACACTGAAACGGCTCTTATTGAATCAAATTGACCACAGGGAAACCAAGCAGAAGTTTCAGCATTAGCCTTCTTCAGTGGCACTGAAGTTGACTTCGAAACTGAATTTGAAACGTCTGTTTTGTTTTGTTGAGCGGACCAAACAGGAGAGCACAGTGTTTTATCCTACTTGGCTTTTATAGTGGAAAAATCAATAGCAAGTGTTTAAATTGAAACTACTAACTACATTTTAAAACGGTTAGTACACTCGCTCCGAATGAGTTCAATCAGCAGCTACGAACAGTATTTCTGCTAAAAAAGAAAGAGAAACTCAGCCGCAGATTAGTGATTATATTATGACTGTGTTGCTGCACTGATTGAATTAATGTTGTGGAAATTCACATTAGGCTGAATTTACTATGGCAGCTATTACAGTGCAGCGCAGAAATACATGTTGTCTTTGCAGTAACAGCAAATGGCAGCTTCACGATCCGAAAACAAGATTTACCAAACAGGTGGAATTGTCACAGATAAATGCTCGCCTCACTATTTGAGCATGCACAGTCACCAGCTGTGTTTCCATTCCAGGTTTTGCACAAAACATAGGCAAATTTATAAAAAAAAGTCAACAAAGTTCAAATGCAAATAGGCAGAGTGTCCATTAAACGACGTTGTGTAAATACGGCTTGCTTTTCTTCTGCCATATCAGTCGAGATCAGAAGTCGACATCTACTAAAAGCTTCTGTGCCCCCTCACACAGTTTTAAAGACCACCCTACTCTGAATGAGAGGTACCTGCTGCTGCACTTGCTGGGCAGGGGCGGCTTCAGTGAAGTCTATAAGGTACAGACTGAGCGGCTGGACTCTTATTCTTTCCTCTCCTCTCGCTCCCTTCAAAGTGTATTTGGATATGAACATGTTGTCTTCTCTCGCAGGCTTTTGACCTGTTCGAGCAGCGCTACGCCGCTGTTAAAATCCACCAGCTCAACAAGAACTGGAGGGAGGAGAAAAAGGAGAACTACCACAAGTAGGTTCCCGGCTCACACACACTCACACAAACACATACCTTTGGATACATCAAGACAAAGTGTGTCTCTGGTAACACCCACTGTGGTGACCTTTCCTTCCAGGCATGCATGCAGGGAGTACAGGATACACAAGCAGCTGGACCATCCCAGAATAGTCAAACTGTACGACTATTTCTCTCTGGATACTGACACGTGAGTGCTGCAGTCCTTCTAGTGATGAAGTTGTTTGTCACCCAGCAGTGGGTTAAATGATGTTTCTATTTTCTGTCTGCCCCCCCCACTTTGTACATTTCCAAATAATACATTAGTTGTTTGCATTCTGCCTCGATGCTCCATGCGGCATGTGTAAGAGTGAATATCAAAGAATGGGGGAGTAATCAAACAGAAACTCACAGAGACAGGAAAAAAAATAATATGACAACTAAATTTGTTGCAATTTTGGTCAGCAAAAACTGAAGGTTTAGTCACAGATATGAAGTCCAGTGTGGAGATGTTGTTTTTGTTGCTGAGCCTGCTGAGTTACGGAGTTCCCGGCAGAGGGCTGACACTAACAAGGTGATCTCTCTTTTGGGTTCAGTGGTCTCTGCAGCCTTTAAAATCCCGCAAAAGTCATGGATTTTGAAAATGTGTTTTCCAGGCCCGGAAATGTTTTCAGAAAAGTAGTGAAAAACTTAAATAATGATCGTAATCTTGGGAAGTCGAGCTAGAACCAGAGATGGGGAAGCAATGAAGATATTTTCCTGTCCTGGAAATAGGTTTTCCACCAATGTCCAACCAGTGTCCAGCAATGAAGTTCCATCCACAGACATTTTGTGGGCACCTCAACTGCACTAACATACGTACGCTCCATAAGAAGTTTAGTTTAGTAGTTGTAAAGGTTGCTGCACCTACTACCCCACAGAAAAGTAATGGAAACGTTTGGGAATTTAATTGGCAAATAAATGTAGATTCTTACACATTCACATCTCAGCCTTCATTTTTTCCGACTCTCTCTCTTTTACTGGCTGAGCAGTTGATTTCTACCTAACCACAGTATTACTTACTTATTAATTGTTTGTTTCTTAGTTTGTGTGACTGGTCTGCTCTCATTCTTTTGTTGAATTTGTCCGTCTTTATTTGCCCCCATTAGCTTCTGCACGGTGCTGGAATTCTGTGAAGGCAACGACCTGGACTTCTACCTGAAGCAGAACAAGCTGATGTCAGAGAAGGAGGCACGCTCCATAGTCATGCAGATTGTCAGCGCCCTGCGCTACCTCAACGAGATCAAGCCCCCCATCATCCACTACGACCTCAAGCCTGGTGTGTCACAAGTGCAAATGGCATATAGATACTAGAGAGGATTTAGCTCATACAGCTTGTTTGTCTGAAGAGGACACAAGGCGCTTTGTGAGTGATTAGGAGCTCAGAGTGTCGGCCTTGTTAACCTTGAGAAAAGGAACGGCTGACTGGGCTGATATAGCTGTAGGCACAATTACTCTCTGAGAATGCAAACACACACCCTTTATTTACTAAGTCTCACTGTTTGCACTGTGCACAGGTAACATCTTGTTGGTGGACGGCACTGCATGTGGAGAGATCAAAATCACAGACTTTGGCCTGTCCAAGATCATGGACGATGATAACTACGGTGTGGACGGGATGGACCTCACGTCACAGGGGGCTGGCACCTACTGGTGAGACACGCGCACACAATTGGAGTGTTTTAGCAATACTAGTAGTCTATCCTATTAGTTTACCTGGTAATTCCCATCCCCAGTATCATACAACAGAATTGTGGGAAAGACGTAGAGTCTGATCTGCTAAAATACGCATGACAATTAATGACATTGATTGAATTGTGTTTGTGTTCCAGGTACCTCCCTCCAGAGTGTTTTGTGGTGGGGAAGGAGCCACCGAAGATCTCCAACAAGGTGGACGTCTGGTCTGTGGGAGTGATCTTCTTCCAGTGTCTCTACGGACGCAAGGTACCAAACGAAACATCAATTGAGCAACAACCACCATGTGTAGTAATCATCCAGGGGCTTTTGGTGATGATGTTAATGTGCTGTCTGTCTGTACAGCCGTTTGGTCACAACCAGTCTCAGCAGGACATTCTCCAGGAAAACACCATCCTCAAAGCCACAGAGGTCCAGTTCCCCGCTAAGCCACAGGCCAGCACGGAGGCCAAGGTAACACTCGCACACAAACGCACACATTAAAATGTAGTTTTGACAATAGGTTTTCAGACCAGTTGCAAATAAGTACTATTTTCCAACCTGCATATCCCGTCTGTCTGTTTGTCGAGCTATCTATATGTATACTTATATAGTTGTGTGTATGATTTGTATTTCATTTTTAGTTTTAAGGCCAGTGTTTAACAGACACACACACACAGGCTTGGGGGTCTAGTTTGTAAAATGCCTCCCTCTGCTCCTCAGGCATTTATCCGACGCTGTCTGGCCTACCGCAAGGAGGACAGGTTTGACGTTCACCAACTGTGCTCCGACACGTACCTCCTCCCTCACATGCGGCGCTCCAACTCCTCTGGCTCCCTGCAGCCCTCCGCCTCCTCTGTCCCCACCTACTGACTGGCTCGCTCACATGACAGCACCCTCTGGCCAATCGCGAGGACGGATCGTTGGAATTTGGAGGATAATAGAGTGGGGGAGGGGTGAACAAAAGGGGGGGACTGGCTCTTTTACCTGCGATGTTCCCAAAAGGATGAATTAGCAGCGGAGCAGAATGAAAAGGAAAACATGAGATGGAAGCAGGAGAAGAAGAGGGAATTGGATTTCCCGTTTCTTACGTTGTACAGCATTGTGTCCTGGAACTCAGCTGTGTGAGACAGGAGGAAGACAAATATAAGAAAATGAAAGGAAATGGAAAGAGAGGGGGATGGGATTGGAAAAGAAGCAGAGGAATTGCTCTGCATTGTTTTCCTTTGTTACATCAGCGTACCAGGGGTGTAAAAAGGGTAATTATGAAGCAAGTGGATGATATTTGACTTTATTAGGTAACCCCTGCAGAGACATTTCAACAGCTATAGGATCTCCTAGATGCTCTGTGCAAAGCCCACTTCTTTGCTCCACACCACAGCACACCTGAGATGAATGAGAATGGCTGCTGTTAAAACAATCCCTCTTGGTTCAACAGTGGGGGAAACATGAGACGGGAGTGATCAGGTGTAGCTGTGTGGAGCAGAGGAGGTACAAGTGTGTGTGTGTGTGCGGGCGCGCGTGTGTGTCGACTGTGCAATCCATTTTTACTTGGCACAAAATGATGACGCATCTCATTGGATTTACCCCTGCGATCCCGCACGTGACTGTGGCTGGTGGTCAGTGTGAACCGGGCCAGGAGACCTACGGTTCTGTCAGACCCCCGATGGGATTTAAATAAATAAAACAAATAATGTTCCAGGTTAAAAATCTGGGGTTGATTTGCACTTCAGATCCAGATTGCGGCCACCGGGCCTCGCTGGTTTGGCATGAAGTACTAAAATGTGTGCTAGTTCTGAATTTCTCCCAAACATTTACATTGTCACTGTTTTGAAATCTGATTCAGGTCTACTGCTGGGTTTACACAATGTGGATGTATGAATCCATCCTAATCCAGTTTAGCTGTTTGTATTAAAACAGATCCTAAAGGTAAGGGTGGAGTATTACAGTGTGTATCCTCATCAACCTGCCTGAATTGAACCGAACCGAGGGCCTGGATCAGCTGTTACTGTAGCTACACAGGACTGTTTAATGTACTTTACATGTGCAGGAACAGACATTACCCACTAGCAAACACAATATTGAAGCTTACCTTTGCTACCCGGTGTCTCACTCGCTCCGTTTATTTGTGTTCTCCTGAAAGCTGTTCTCAGTTTGCTGCTATAAATGTTGCTTTTAGTTGGTAATGTGTGAACTGTTCTGCCTCGCATATTTGCATACTTGAACTCTTTTAGGATGAAAACTATCCAGAGCACCAACTGTGCTGTTCACCTTCTGCCACCGACATCAGCGTCCAAATGGGTTTTTGTTTACTCTCATGTAAACTTCCAACAACCAATGTATGGAGCAAAGTCCCTGTATGCTGTGTAATGATACTCCGAGGATGAGTCGTATCTGTTCATAACAGGTGCAGGAAACCAGTAGGGGGGTGGGGGCGTGCTCCAGGTTGGCTGTACTGTAGCAAGATTTACTAAAAAATCAAGTTGTCATGATGTAAATAAAAACACTCTATATGTTGTTGTGACACGTTAAGCCTCTCAAACGCAGACAACCTGGACCTTGCCCAGCAGCAGACATGGAAACAGATAGGAAGTCAAGTGGGAGCTGTTAGCAGCAAGCGGTGTGTGTCTCATCTTCCCTCTGCTTTCAAAATAAGCAAAAAGTCTTAATAGCTTCTCTGCTTGGAGCCCTTAGATGGACAAAGAGGAAGTAATCTCCTCTCAGCTTGCTGCTCCCAAATGAAAGCAGGTGATGAGGTGCAATGAAACAGGTCCAGTCTGTGTCCGCTTTGATTAACTGTAATTTTCTCCATTAGGGGGCAAATGTATCCACTGCTGTCTAGTTTTTTCTTCTCAAGTTGTGTCTGATTGCATGGGCCGCCTTCATACTGCTACTGTATGCAGGCAGCATCCTGCAGAGGACAGAAGGCTCGGTATAAGTGTTATAATGAGATGGCCTGATAAGACATCATTGAAGTAAACAAAAAGTAATTTACAGATCATAAGAACTGCTGTTAACAAGTGAAGTGATTTAACTATCACAGGTATAAAAATGTATGGTTACAAATATTACTATACAGTCTGAATATATCACCGCCATTGGTGTTGTGGTTTGATTGCTATGGTTTCTAGGAAAAGGTAATGGATTCTGGGAAATGTAAGGCCGGGAAGGATACACTGGTTGTGTCCAAATGAAGGCCACGTTTCTTTGCTGCATTGGAAGGATCCTTCCCAAATGGCACAGTCTGGTCAAGTTAGTATGACGTAAGCAGTCTTCAAACGCAACCCTCAAAGGATGGAGCTTACAACACCACAGAATAGCTGCTGAGCGCCTTTTTCATTTGGAGTACCACAACAAATGTCGTGCGATGAGGTGATAATATAGTGGAGTCTATGCTGGCCGTCATATTTACAATGCTTAGACAGCCTCCTTCCCTCTGCAAGGATGCGTCCCATGAAATGAGACGTATAGCTCATGGGTGCTGGCATCACATGTATACCAGACTGTCCATGTGTAGACAGGTGTACGTACAGCCATTACTAAACTCAGATACATGTAGGATGGAATCACATCAACAGAGGGAGGGCAATGCTAGGCTATGTCATTCATATGCAATAAAGATTGCCTTACAAGTCTTATCTCATGCAGTGTGAGACATGTTTCCTTTTTAGGGTTGAGCAACTTCATTAAATAAAGCAGCAGTCTGTTAGAATGTGGAGTGTGCAGAATTTCAGAGTAAATGTGAGCGACTGCACCCCCGTCCTGCCTCCATAACTCCTCCCACCTGAGAACATGAGACATGATTGAGAATTGAGCAGATGCGGTGCAGATTCCCTTTGTGGTCATTGGTGGTATTTTGGGGGGCTCAGAGGTTTACCCAAACCAGATCCCATCAGTAGGAGGCGCTACTGAGATGTGATATTTTCACAGCACTCAATTTATGGATTCCTATCAGGATGTGATGAGGATTTCGGCAAATTCTCCAAAAGTGTTAAAAGGTTACATACTGCAGCTTTAACAGTGTATAACAAAACATGGAGTGTGTGGGAAGGAAGTTTATCTGTCAGTTTATTATTCATGGCTCCACTGGAAGCATTACAGTTTCAGAACGACGATTGTACTTAAACAATACTTCAACGTGCACGTTAAATCTTCAGTTCTAATCGACAGCCTCTTCATCTTGACTCCTCGTCTTTGCTCTGCTGGTTTCTGGAGACACTCGGTCATTGTTAAGTTTCCTGCTAGGATTCACCTTTGCTCTTCCATGTAATGACCTCTGACCTTGTCTATGAGAACAAACATCCAAACACAAGTATTCATTTGTAGAGCACCTTTCCTACATTTAGTGCTTTTCAGAGAGATTGATTCAGAGGCTTATAAGATCAGCGACTAAAATAGGGAGCAAATCAAAGGAAAAACAGCAGGTAAAAAGACCAAGGAGTCCACTGAGACCAAATGCATGCATAGATACATCAGAAAAAATAAGATATATATTGTGTGTATATATATATATCTATATATCTTAATTTTCTAGTTTATTCTAGAATAAAATCCCACCAAATCATGGAGATGAAATTGAACAAAAATAAAATGAGACAAGATAAAATAGGTAAGATAAAGGTTAAGAAAAAAATTGTTTTAATTAAGTAAAATATAATAAATTAAAATGATATTCTTTGATTTCAGTGACTTGATTCTGCTCTACCTGGTGGATTTAGGTTGATGGATCTCTCCCTGTGAAGATGTTGCCTCCTCCATGTTGTCCTCCCATTGCTCTTTTTTCCAGGATGTTGTCCTCCTCGGGAAACGTTCTCTTTTCTTTCACAGCAAACAAGTTGCTAATTGGACATTCAGTGATTGGTACTGATGCTGGACATTTTGCTGTACTCACCTTGAAATTAGATTGTGTTTTGGATGAAATGACACCAAAAACTGGAGGAAGGTTCTTCGTGTCTTCGCCTTCAGGCTTCTTGACTGTGGGAAATAAAATCAGCAACGTTGGACAGATTTGTGGGTGAGAAGAAAAGCTGAAACAAGACCAGAGACAAGATCATCTTCACCTCTCTGTCCAGATGTCCCAAAATGCTGTTGGTTGTGAGCTTCCTCATCACTCCTCTGTCTCAGGGAGGGAGGGTGAGGCATGATGGGCAGAGGTGATGGCTATCAGCGAAACAGCATTGTAACCATTTTGTAACCATTGGATTATCAAGGAACAGATGTTTTTGGAAGTCTAACTCACCTGCTTGGGAGGGTGAGGATCCGGGGACGGTGTCAGATGGGGCAGGTGTGGAGGGTTGGCGGTGGTGGACAGACTCCACCTCTCTGAACTACAGGAGGAGGCTGGGAGAGGGGGGAGGTGTAAGGAGACAGGTGGATGTGGAGGGGAAGAACGAGGTTGGAGGTGAGAGTTGGGGAGAGGAGGGAAATGAGGTGAGGACGATGGTGGGGACTGAGGTTGGGGTGAGGTAGAAAGAGTCCAAGCATGGGGACATGCAGAGTCATCGGCTGAACTGGCCAGAGAACAATGAGCGCCCAGCTCCTCGATCAGGGCTTCCTGGGTCTGTGTTATCTGTTGTAGGCTGGGACAAACATACACGCAGAGGTCAAAGGTCGAATCTCAGTGTGGGAATGCTTGCAGTGCAGTCATGCCTTTAGCTTGGAGGCAAAAGTCAATAGTTAACTTCAGCAGGGGGGGTTTCCACTCTGCAAACATGATCCATCTTCAGTCATTAGTTTTTAGTTATTGCATTTCTTTTAATGAATGTTACACTTGTGTCAAAGACATTCTGTGAATAATTATATAAATTATAAATTCATGATGATCGTCCAGTAATATGGCACTGTGTGTCTTTTTATTGCCGCATTTAAAACAATGTTTTCCATATGTACTCAATTTTGGCAACTCACTGACATCACTACTGATAAAAGCACATTTAATTAATACATTTTAACTGGCTAATTTTGATTGGAAATTTTGATTTTTTAATTAACTTGTAAATTACTTAAAATCTGTATACTACATTTGTATAATTTTAACTTGTTTATTATTTAATGTTATATTCTCTAAGGATTTTTTTTTTTTAAATTCTGGTTTGAAATCTTTTTATTCCATTTTATTGTTATTTTCATTTATTTATTACATTTATTCATTTTACTTGTTTATTGTCTTCTTTATTCTTTTTTAATCCAATTTTAGTATCTCATGTTATTTATATTCAGGTATAATCCACTCCTTTTATCCCCTGTTTGCCTTTTTCTCATGCTGATCTTTTTTTCATTCAAATGCGCCTGTTAAAGCACATTGAGTTGCAGCCAATCTAAGTGCTACATAAATAAAATTTGACTGTTTGCATTAAATGCTGCCATGTGGAGTATAAACGTAAAAAAACGTGAAATCCCTGCCGAATGTACAGGTTGAAGTACCATTTCACCATTGATTTGTGATTTTCACGCTTGAATTTAATTGGGGCTGGAGATAAATGATGCTGTGTATTAGTGACAGAAACACACTGTAAGAAATCTTCATGTGATTGAGTCCTGAAAGTCTGATTCACTTCAAATAAAAAATCTGAAAAATGTATCAGTGTTGTGAGATTACAACTGATTCCAATACAAATCAAGCTGCTCGGGCATTGTCCAGAAATGAGTGTGAGAAGCTGAAACCAAACTGATTTAGACAGCATCATAATCAAGAAAATGGCGCTTGATTCGAGACTATTCCATTGCGTTCATTTACCGTCTATTCTCCCGCATTAGCTGTGCCACTCTTGCGCACAGGTGAACGGCGCCTCTACGGGCACCCGACAAGACGAACAGCACAGCCTGTGATGCGATGTCTTTGTCCTCGTTAAGATCTCTGGAGTCTGAAAAGACATGGAAACAAGTTTGTCGATTAGGATGAAAAATCTGGTCGCCTTTAATGCGTTATTACGGTTACAGTCTACCTCGCGTGGGAGAGCTTCGATCCAGTTCCAATTTCGGACAGTTG
>OMOW01062784.1:6270-16909 GCA_900312555.1 Lamprogrammus exutus
CTTAATTCCAATGCCTCAGAGCCAAATGTGTTGATCTAAAACCCAACCAAGGCACATTGAAGAATGACACCATCCAGAAAGAAAAACACCTAAATTATTTCACCAGACACTCTTAAGACCTCTGTAGCCTGGTATCATGTCCAGCAATCATCAGCCACAGCAGCCCAATAACACACATGTTAAGCATTACAGGCAGAACTTCATCCATGCCTCAGGCAGTAATTTCTACCCTTAAACTTCTGATACAATAGCTGGAGCTTCCATTTTGAAAATGCAACCTGGAATGCTGTCATTGTTATTACCATTTGTGCTTTTGCTTCGCTCGTGCTTAGATGAATCCTTTTTCTGTCGTCTGAGGAAGACCAGATGTTTTTCTCAGTATGATCAAATCATACATTTCATCTGGCTTGTGATGCCAGGATTTTCATGTGTCAAAAGTAAGTTCATCATAGTCAAACACTCTTAAACCAGCCTGCTTCACAAAATTTAACTTTGATATTCCCAAAATAAATGGTTTCACTGAAGTATTCATCAGCTGCCAAGATAACAAAAACCAATCACATTCAACATGGAAATCAGCAAAAGAAAAAGTGCAAAATAATACATAATAACAACAAATTTATAGACTATAATACATTATGAATAGGAAGAACTGCAAGATGTACTACCAATGAAATAAGATAAGATAAGATAGATCAGTATACTAATGGGCTGCTACTGTACATATGTAAGGTAGCAAGGAAAACTATAATTCTAAGAGAGAAGTTGCTACTGCCTGTGTCTGTGTGCATGGGGGCGGCGTGTGTGTGAGTGTGTGTGTGTGTGTGTGTGTGTGTGAGTGTGTGTGTGTGTGTGTTTTCTGTGAGACAAAGAGCGAGAGAGAAGAAGAGCATAGAGGTTGACAGCTGAGGAAGAGGGGCTGTGCTACTGGAGTGTGTGTGATATCAGATCAAAACTTTTCATTTAAATAAACTGATTACTCAACAGAGTAGGCTTATACATCACAAGCACATGTGAGCCAAATAAAGTTTTAAAATATCACTCTCAATATGATGCAATTTTCCCTCATGGACACGTTAAATCTTGCAATGTGTTTTAAAAATTATCCCCAAAGAAATTAATAAACAATGCTGATGTTTTTAATGGCCAATACACCAGACTGTCAAAGTGATCAAAAATTGTATTCATTTATTGTGGTCTCCATCGAAGAATAAACATTTACCTTGAATAAATATCAGTACTTAAAGCATAATAGCAGTGGAAAGTAACAGCAATTCTGTTACAAAGGCTAGAGAGGGTTACGTATCACTGCCTGTCATTAAGCCATTGAGGGCATAACTTGTGTTGATGCAATATGAGAAATTTAATCATGGCTGTGAAAACATTTATTCTCCTAAATTCAGTGTGCCAGGACTATGGTGATGGAATATATTGAACCAATTACTGCCAGGATATATTTCACAGTTGTGATTAAGTGATAATATGGTCAACTAGTACACCTATTAAGATTCATAATGTAATAAAATATCATATATCATTACAACCATTCAAGTTGTTCACATGATTGCATGAACTAAATACTCACAATGTGTATTTATTTTTTGAGAAACAATAGTGTAAATGGGATTTTGCCTCCTGTCCTGCTATTATAATTTTTTCCTCCAAACTTTGTTTATTGAATTTTGGGGAAGAAAAACTGACATTAAGAGCCCACAAATTGAAAGTGGTAATGATGTTCAATAGCAAAAATAAATGAGTCAAAGTTAGAGGGAACATAATGTCAATGATAATCAATCAACTGGGCATGGGCCCAGACAGAAACTATTAAATTTAACCACCGTGCTTGGTTGGCTGTTTGTTGCAGCCATAGACTGACACAATTAAAAACCTTTGGGTGACCTGAAATAAAAACACTTTTACAGTTTAATGTGCAGAAACTTGGGCTTTTCAATGACAAACTTGGGCAACTGGTTTCTGCATGGACAACTGAAGATGTATTTTGTAGAGCTTTCTTTCTTTCTTTCTTCTGTGCATTCAGATTGAAAATGTTAATAAACATTCAGATATTCAAAAATTCAGAACTTCAATCTTTCTTTCTATAGAGAATCATACAGTTGTTACTGTAATACTCGAATCAATAAAAATTTCAGAAAGCCTTTCTAAATAGATTTTTTTTCGACATACTGTATGAAACAATACTCCTTTCTAGCCATCCCAAAGGTCCATTATTACTGAAGATTTTATTCTTATATTCTTTGAGAGATTTGTGCGGCAGAACGTGGCAACGAGTCGAACAATATTTTCCTAATAAGCTTCTCTATCAGCCAGAGGGAGTTGGATGTGTAGAAGCACGTCTAATGATTCTTTGTATTTGGCCCACGGCATCAAAGGTAAATGTGTGCCTCCAAATTCAATTTCAAGCACGCTAAGCACATATCATTCAATGATAATACACATCAATAATCATTGGGGTGTGGTACAGTGCCAAATTGTCATCCTAAATTGATGGAAGCTTTTTGGTTAAAGGAAAAAATAAAATAATTTTTTTTTAACTATGTTTGTATTAACATTTAACTGACATACTCAAGACAAATGACTAAGCAGGGAGAAGTCTGTGCCTTGCTCAAGGACACTTTGACAGGAAATGTTAAGTGGTTTAAACTTGTCAGATGTAATTTAGGGGAGAGGGGGACCTCACCTTTTTAAAAGAAATTTGTTTCCTGGTTATGGGGGAAGATATAGTGACCGTGCTTACTAAACACAACAAACAGCTGCCAAGGCATCGGACCCTTTACTGTGACTGGTGGATTCATAATAACAGAGAACAGTAAATCCTAATGCTTACAATCATCGAGCAGATGTGGCTTCACTGTTTGTTGCTTCTTCTGTTGATGGACACCCCAACTGCTGTGGGGGAAAACATAAAAGACAGCAAGAAAGGATAAAAGCAACAAAAACCCCCCCCAAAAAATAAATAAAACATACATGCACCAAGCTGTGCTTTATCTAAGACAATTAGCTACTTTGATAATGTGTCAGTTATTTTTCTTTGAGTTCATTTTGCTACAAATGACATTCAAATTAATTGCAGGCTAACTGATCATAATGATTTGTCTCTTCCAAGACTGGGATTGTTTGAAATGTCTCTGGATAAACGTTTGATGCCTTATCAAGATTCAAGCAATATGGCTGAAACTAATCCATTGTGCGGTGATAAAAGAGCAGAAAATCAGGCGACTAAATAAGTGGTGAGAGAGTGGCATCAAAAAGAAAAGGGACTTAACTTGAAAACTCTTTTTATTCAAGTTAGGGGAAAATAATCATTACTTTTTTTTTAAATGCAGTACTTTACAATAAAAATATTTCCTTTCTTTAACCGTAGCTAAAGTTTTCCTTTGCTTTGCCTTAAAAGACTTGATTATTAACTCTAGATTGCAAAGATCAGAGCTTCTTCGTTTAAACAATGTTAGCTTCGTCTTCCTCATTCCTGAATTATATCTCCTTATCTTCCTCCTCTAACTGGCTCCTATCTGTTGAGAAAACAACTCTCCTTCCTTCCTCAGTAGACCTTTCTTCCTTTTCATTAATTTTTTCTTAAACTTTCCCCTCATGTCATCATTCATGTGGCCATAATGCTCTACAAATTGGAATATATTTGACACACAGGTCATGACAAAGCTTTCCCTAGGATGTTATTTTTATGCTGTAATGTAGAAGACAGTTTGTTTTGCAAAACTTGCACACGTGACTCACCTACACGTGACCCTGTTCCCTGCCCATTGGTGTTCAGGTCAGGCCTGGTGCAGCTAGCCAACAAAAACTGAGGTGAGCGTTAAAGAGACCTAAAACTGCCTGATTTCACTAGAAGTGGGTGTGTTTTTTGCACACTAGAGCATTGCAAATGCTTCGAATTAGACCCCTAAATGAAAATAAGGACATGGTAATCTGTGTCCCCTTTAAAACGCTCTTTATTGCTATCAGAGGTGACTTAGACTTGGACAGATATCTTGTCTCCCTCTCTTGGATCTTCGGTGTTGAGTAGACAATAGATACATTTTTATTTCTCCTGCTGCTAATCATTACTGTTGACACGCTTTCTGTAATATTTCTGCCTTCCTGCTTTTGGTTGACTTCATCAGTTTCTGCATCATTCTGATCATGTTTCAGTCCAACAGCACAAAGAGAAGAGGTAGAATTTCTCATTGGAAAACACTGTTTGGAAATAAGCTGATTGTGATTCATTTTCCATTTTTTAGTGTAGTTAGTGCTTTACTTATCACCAGTGAAGTTTGTAGAAGCCATTATGAAGAGAGTAACTTATGATCGATCATCTCTGATACAATGCAACATGTAAAATGGGAGCACCTATTGCCAAACCTTGACATCTACTGTATGTTGCGAGAGAGAACAACATTGTCGCTGTAATTTGTGTCTTTAGTAAAATGCTAAAATATAAATTAAGTCAACCTGATGGTAGAACTTCTTAAGTATTGCAACATGCTGTGGGATAAAACCTATATTACTCCACACAAGAGACTTCAGATCTGACTGGATGAGTGAATCACAGAACTAAACATTTAAATGGAAAATTTCATAGATATCACTTTTGCTTATGACAAAAACAGCAAATGATGTGTAAAGCTCTGAGGCTAAACACTGGCTTCATCAGTGGTCACAGCAGCAGATTTATGAATTAAGCATGGCAGGGTTACTGACCCTCATTTCCATGACTACTGTTCCTACTGGCAGCAGTTGCCCTGATTGGGTGGTGATGTGGGAAGCATGTGTGTGTGTTTGTGACAGAGCCATTCATCTCATTGACACCTGTCAGAACCCGGCTGACCTACACCCATACAAAGGCTTTAATGAGGGAATCCATAATATTGCCAACCTCTGCCATGGGCTACTGAATACTCATTGCTGATTGGATGACCTTTTCTGCTTCTTTGTCATGTGACCTGTGCCTGTTGGGAGTAATAATCAGGTCTGGCTGTGGTCATTGTCAAAGAAGCCTACACTATATGACGCACTCAAAATGGAGGTCAGAGTCATTATTTCTGCATCTAGATGTTTAATTTTGGTAAACACTTTTCAAAACAGAATTCTACATAACAGTTTGACTTTTGTAAGCATTTGGTAAGATACAGAAATAAATGCATCCTGATTACTTTTCAGGGTGCAAAAGACTCTGATCATTTGCTGTGGGTTTGTGACTTCACATTACAGAGTTGCTTGATTCAATTTTAAATCAATCAATGAATTAAAAATATTGATTAGTACAGATGTTGTGCTAGGTCCAACAGTAATGAATAAAACCTCACTTTCATTTAAACAAATATTTCCTGCTTTGATGTAGGCTGTTGTATCAGCATCTATTCAATGTGAAAATGATTTGTTACCCATTTACCCACCCATGTTATTAAACCCACCTAAAACTTGCAGTGTATATAATCCTTTACTAAACAGGGACATTTCTGCCAAATCTCCACCACTTTTCGACTTATTTATTGAAAATTCTTGATTTTAGTTGGGGGTTTGGGTTTTTTTTTTGTAATCCTAAAGGGAAGGCCAAAATAAAAATGGAAATGCATTCCTTGAGGAAAATGATTTCTTACTGCTGAAAAGTATGGCTGAAAATGTTGAAAGTAAGCTGGAAAGCCGAAATGAATCGCTTCAGATTGAGCTGAGGCTGAAATCATCAAAGATAAATGCCAAAACGTAAAAACATGTTACGCTTGTGATATCTCAAAAACAGTTCTTGTGTGTGTGTGTATGTGTGTGTGTTTGTATCTATATGTTTAACTCTGTGTGTCAAAGCTTGATTGTGTGTGTTGGTTTAATGTCTGTCTATATCAGCTGGCTGTGAACTGACAATATTGAATGCAGTGTGTGCTTGTGTGTGGTAGGAGGGAAAAGTCGTTTGATCTTTGCCTCATAAAGCTTCATCCTATTAAGGGAGACAAGCAGACCTGAGCCATTCTGAGGGAAGAAACTGCCCAAAAACCACGTCTAACAAGTGGCTCTCATGCAAAAAACATACCTCCTATCTGAAAACCATTTGAACCGAATCCAGCAGGAGAACTTCCTGTACCCAGGGATGTATTATTGTCTAAAAAGGCTGAAAAATAAGGAAGAAGAAGGAAGAGTTAAAAAAGACACACAAAAAAAATGTTTCTCACGCGAAGATTTTAACATTAGGCTTAATGGTGAAAATTCAGGACCACTTGTTGCTTAAAGGCAGACTGAGGAAAAAGTATACACGTTACAGTTTAAAGGGTTACTTTTTCAGAAAGAGGACAGAAATTCCTTCATTTTGATGTTTATTATGTTTGTGAAGTGTGAAAACTGTAGAAGATATTAAGAGTTGAAGAAGTTTTGGGGGAGAAAGAAGAAACTCCAACTGCTGAACCAAGAGTGGAGAGCTGTCAACCAATCAGCTTCAACTACCTTCACTGAGAGAAACACAATACATACCAATGTTAAAGGTGGAATGAAAAATCCTCAAATCTTAATTATTTTAAACTCGTGATATCTCAAAAACTGTAAAGTTTTATAAATGCGGCGCTCAGGCCTGAAGGTTTAAAGTCTGAAGGCCTGAAAAATGTTTGAATGGTTTCTGAAAGTATGCTGGAGTTAGTAGGGCTTAAAGTAGGAATGGTTTGAAGGAAGTTTGAAAATGTTCCTATGTATCTGAATAGGGATTTTGAAGGGGAAATTTTGCTGCATTTTGGAGGCCTTGGTTGTTAGAGGTCAGATATGTCCAGATTTTCATGAGCCAAAATGTGTTGCTCTGTTAAGTAAATTATCTCTCTGCAGTGGAGCTATTTAGGCAAAAAAAAAAAAAGACAAATAAAAAAAGGCAAAATACAAAGACTACTTTAAACTCCTGGGGGTTAAACCTGGCAGGTTTTATTTTGGCAGAATCCTCCTTTATGCATCATTCTGCATCTTCTCTGCTCCACATCCCTCACAGTACAGAAATGTAAAACACGTTGTTCAGCAAGCATTCTGTAAAAGAATCTGTCTGACAACATAAAAGCAGGAATCAGTGACTATAAAATCCAGTCTGAAAGGCCAGCAGTGACTCATGTTTCTACCACATTTGTGTGTTGTCACCAATATTCCCACTTGTCTCTTTTTCATGATGAAATCTTTGTGAGGTGAAGAAATTCGTTCAGCTCCTTCAGTGAAGTGAAAAGGGTTCTGGAGACTGTAAGACGTGCGGTAGCTTTGAGCTTTGGGTTTAAGTCATTTCAGAACGGTAATTTTCCCCTTTCTCGGTGAGCAGGTTACCTATAACCACTGTCAGCTATCTGAAAAATCATCGGCGGGGGATTGCTAGCTATAAAGTGTGCATTAAACAGATCTATCATGGAATGGGATCATTGGCCGGGACTGGCACTGGTCTCCAATAATAGAGTCTGCTTTCTCCAATTTCAAATGACAGGCAGGGAGATGAGGACAATAAAGTATTACCTCCTCTCCCCGTTTGTCTCAGACCCAGGCTTTTTCCTGACATGATTTGATCATCAAATTTGTTTCACGTTGAACGTTTTTAATTTAGCCAAGCTATGATTATGCTTCCTATTGCTATTATCATGACAAGAACAAAAACTGTAAGCGGTGATGGCCTGTTTTGTTCCTTTATTGTATTGCTGCACTCTTACTAACCCCACCGTCGGGACTGATTTGCGTATGAATGTGTTTTCTGTTTCACCTTTTTAATTCTGCAGTAGGAAAAACTTGCCCACACTTACTGGAGACCTTGGAACATTTATAGGTGAGCTTTTTCAACAAAATAATGGATTTGCTGCAGAGAGGACAAAAGAAAATGGTTCTCCTTTTGAGGTGAAAGGAGGCCGGCTGTTGGAGACAGGCTGCTTGGAAAGCTGTGGGATTATTCCTCTGTTTCATGTTGAACGTTATCATGGTCAGGCAGACTAATGTGGGCTAAAACCAGCAATGCATCACAACACCCAACCAAGGTCAAGCACTTTGTGCCTCTCTCTGTCTCCTCCAATCGTAGGGAGATTTGTTCAGGAAAAAGTGAGATGAAATGTCAAGAGCAGAGTGATTGCCTGGGAAGGGGAGATCCTAATTAACTCTCTCTGGTGGAGATCTCCCTCTACCTCTCTCTCACCATGTGTGCCTGCATGAATCTTTCATCTCGTCCTCTTTGCCTCGCCTCAGAGGATGCAGCTCTGCTAACAAAGCCAGTGGAAGGACAGAGGGATACAGCCAATGCAAAGGTCAAAAAATAAACAGTTCAGCTCTGAATGACAGACTCTCTCCTGGGGACAAACCAGTCCCAGCAAGACTAGATCCAAGCAAGTGACAAAGAAAAGTGAGTTCAGTTGGACAGATACATACTTGACTGACTAAAATACCATTCAGTCAGTTGCTTCCATGGTCAATATGATGTTTGTTGGGGGCCTTTATATTGAGATAATCATGCACTTATTGACTGGGGAAAATGCATAACTGAAATTTTTCAGTGCCACATGAATTTACTGCTTTCAGCTTTGAAAATGTGAGGATTTGCCTGCTTTTCAACTTTTTTTCTTCTTTTGTTTTTGAAAGACATCCCTTTGAGCACTGATAACTTGTTATGAGCTGTTGCAATTTTTTTTATGAATAATAAAAGTTGCCATGTTAGAATCAGATGCCACACTAGCCCTTTGGAAGCCACTCAAATTGACACAGTGAAAATACAATGTGCATTGTTAGATTATAGTCATGATAGGATAGAAAATAAGCACATTCAAGACTGCACAGTTACACTTCTACTTGATTATATAAAGAGCTGCTCATGAGCGAAATGGTGGTATGCATGCACACCCTCCAACAAAAAATGTGAAGCGACCGAGCAGCCGCAGCCAAGAGGGAGGAAGAGCAACTAAATGCATTTCCCTGTCTGTGTCTTTCTCTCTTCAACTCCCCCCTGTTTCTTTCTGTCTTTCTCCCTCTAGGTTTGATTCTATTAATATTAAATTAATTTACTGGGAAATTTCGCCGTTATAACTCAGTATGTGACCAGGACCCGAGAGTGTTCACGTGTTCTGAGCTGACTGACCTGAGCAGAGAGAAGAGATACCTGGCTGCATGTATGGCCATGTTGCAAAATGGGGTGAGCAAGCAAAAGTTGGAGGACTTCGACGATATTCATTGGTCTACATGGAAGCAGACTAGCAAAAAACACAAGTATTGACCTTCAGACATATCAGTGAACGCCTTACATCAGCCAGAGCTACAGCTGTGTGTGTTGTCTTCCATTCCAGGAAATTATGAGAGCCAGGAGGTTTTGGATCCCTCAGAAGCCCACAGAGGCAGTTACTCCAGAGACGGATCATAAGCAGCCTCCTGCAGAGTTCAGAGATCAAAGCCAAGCAATTATAAGAGGACTCAAACCTTTCTGTATGCATGCTCTGCATTGCATGACTCTAACCCCACCATTACTACTGGATTCACAGGTATTTTTTATTATGTTGTCTCACACTTGTCATAATCTATGCACAACTCTTTAACATTCATGTACCGTCAAATGATTTGTTTCAAAGATGTCTACTTTATTCATCAAAACAACTTTGTTTCATGTTAATCCACTGCACTTCACAGCACTACACATATACCTTATGTGAGTCTTGTTTCCTTTTACCCTGTGTGCCTGAAATGTAACATCAGCCTGCCTCTCATTTACATGGCGCACCCAAATGATCAGCCATTGAAAATGTGCATTTGTCTAAAAAACATTGAGGTTTGAAATAACTGACCTGCATTCGTTGTGAGTGGAAACTCCTTTTATTCATCTTTTCCTGTTTACAATTCTATTCATTTTATAAGCCCATTTAATTTCATTAATTTAGCATCACGCTAATCCTGTGAGCATAAATCCACAGATCTCCACTCATGTCTACCACAGGCTTTTGACGAAGCCAGTCGTGCATTAAATTGATGGAGCCCTTCATTGCTCTGTATTGAAGTGGGCCATATCGATAAAGGTCAAGTGCTTCAATGAAATGTACTGAGGTGCCAAGAAGTTATCCATCAAAGGAGACATGGATGTGGCATGCATGGTTAACGAAGGCAGCCAGCGCATCATGTGTCATCTAGGCTCTTTATATAGATGGAGGCTGCACAGACTCCTGTAAAAAGCATCTAATTAAAATGCCCATTATGATTATTATGTATTATTATATGTACTCTGGAGATGATTACAAGGTAGATGACAAATTTGAGAAAAATCAAATGAGCTTGGTTATATATGGGACAGGATTGAAGGTAGTTATTTAGATATAACTCTGGAGAGTTTATGATACTGATTTGCACCTGTTTGCAGGGATTGGGAGGTATTATGAAATGCTTTCCCGATAAACATGCAGCGATGACTTATGATTGAATACAAATTTCCTTATATCATGTTTGATATATTGTAAGACAAAAATACACAGCATAACCCTGGTAAATTACCTCCCACCCTCTGGTCTGAGGTAGCATTTAATTGAACGTGATGCTGTCTGAAAAATGTGCAGTCTTCGACTGATGTTTACGGGGCAGATATTGAATTGGGAATTGGTTCTGTATTATTTGATTTTCTGACTGAGCCACATGTCCCCCGACCCGCACAGCGTGTCAATGATGC
>OMOW01062811.1:1731-20065 GCA_900312555.1 Lamprogrammus exutus
TTATTAAGTTTTGCCCCTTTGTTTATATGGGTTCATCAGCCCGTTATGGTTAGCCCCATTGGTTAGCTTGGACAAACTTGATTGGGGTTTATTCAGGTTCCCCCCCCCACGTTATTTTTTGGAAGGGAAGGCTATATTTCACATTATACGATGTTTTCCTTTATCACAAAACTGCAGAGGCAGGATGCAACAATGGGGAAATATTTCCATGTTTATATAAACTGACAATGTTGACAGTGAACTCCGTCACCAACATAAATTATATGATTTGTTGGCTATCTTCATTTCTTTACCAAACGTTTTTTTAGCATGCCAGTGCACATTTGTTTTAGTATGAAGGATAAATGTATGACCACGTGATTTTTAGATTAGATTTCAGTTAGATTACCAAGTTGTGCAGTTGACCTTTCGGTAAAAATTGAATCTATATCAGTACAAAGAGCAGACAAATCAGTATCACGGTGCATATCTCCGCTGGTGTGCCTTTTATGCCATGCAGCCATGCTGCCCATCTCTGCCCTTTCATCAGAAATTGTGAATTGCAGCAAGGATGCAAATATGTCCAGCACAAGCACAACAACAGAAAGACCAGAAAGGCATTTTTCTTTTCTCTGTGCCGTTTTGTCCATGAGTAATTTAATAGCCTAATTTAAATCTAGACCTTTCCTGACACAACTATTGGACTTGAAAATCCTCCAACCGCATCACCTTGAAAACATGGACTTTTGCAAACCCCTAATGCATTCACCTTTAGTTAATCCTTACATTGAGAACAAATGCTTCATTACCGTACGTCAGCTCAGCTTAATGATTTCTCTCTGATGAAAAATTGATTCATGACCTTAGCAGAAATGAATAAATAATCCTCTTGTTCATTCAAACCCTTGACAAATATTCAATAAAGACTGTGATGTGTCTTTTTCATGCTGTTGTGTGCTTCCATACAAATGACTTTAACTATCGCTTTGATGAAGACATGTGCGAAGCCTACCACAACAAATATTACTGGCATGATTGAGTTAACTGTCTGTAATAGATAATATTCTTTTTGATGAGACCGTAAACATACATTGGATGAACATGAAACACAACAGATACTTTTGCTCTTGTGTTAATTTTAAATAAATTAATTAGTAGATTACAAAGCAGAGCGAGAAAATGTAAAACGCATGTGTGAGAATGTGTTGCTCTTCCTCTCAGTTCCAGGGGGGGCGCACTAGCCATCGAAAGGAAGAGCCTTGGTGTGGCCGTTCGTCCTCTCTCTTTGTGTCCCCACTTTAGGGACCAGCAGCTGTTTGTTACTGCAATTTGTTCCCTATGGCCCCATGTTGGTCTCAGGAAGTCCCAAAGTGTTGAAAGAGCCAAAGATTTATTTGCATTTGTCAGAAGTGATATCTCGTGGAAGTTTCTATTTTAAAAAAAATTGTAAATGTGTTTTTGAGCTTTTCAGACACTTTCAGCAAAACAGATTGGCTAATACATTTATTCCATCATCTTTTTTTTCTACCTCCCAAACTATTGCATAGAAATCAGACAAAGCACTTGCACCATAATGGAAAAATACATTTCAAAGTCCCGAGTTCCACATATTTGTACTTTCATCTAAACGCAAATGGGCTCAGCATTGTGTTGTGGGATTCTCTCTGCTCTCCACCGTCATACCCTGAATGGAGAAGCTTTTAAGGAGGAAGCACTGAGAAACAAAGAGATGGAAGAAGCTTGAGTAAGGCTGTTAAGGTCTGAGGTATACTGGGCCCACGCTGTTTTACAGCCCAGTTACCGTCTCTCATTATTTATGGATACAGTCATGAGCAGCAGATGCTCGCCATGTTAGTAAACAGGACCTACTGTACACTCAGCGTGCCTTTTTTCCTATTTATGGACCAGACATTTAATGACTTTGAGTGCTTGTGTTAGTACAAAACACACAAACACTGAACATGCCACATGCACACACTCCTCGCATCTTTTACCTAACCATCTCTGATGTAGCACAATGCTAGATGTGGATACCTGATGGGGGTTCCTTACTGTAAGAGGAAGGGGATAAGGTTGACTGGCAGGGCCTTTTAATTAAAGAAATGTCTCTTGATGATGTCTCCTCACTCAGGACGGTTGCCCTTCAGGGGAGGTCGTGTGAATCTGAAACGCTATGATATAACGCGGCCATGCATCTCCCTGTTTCTCAGTGACAGGCCTGGACCAGAGGGGAAACAGGAATGATATAGCATGTCAGAGACAAACACACACTCTCTATTATCCAGTGATGATGTGTTCAATGAGGCTTTGACACAGCAACTCTCTCAGTCTCTGAAAATCTGGATGACTGCTGGTGGCTAAGAGGGGAAAACTCAATGCATGGTTGAAGAAACTGATATTGTTTGGTTGCGAATGGTTTTTAGTCACACAGAGCTTTGTTACACAGACTATTCCCCCCTCTGTTACGTTGATGTTCAAATCAAATGTAGGGGAAGTCGTGTGTTATCTTGGTCATCTTATCAACAGAAAGTCAAGTGACACCAGTGATGTGACTGGAGGGCAAGTGGTATCTGTCAACAGGGTTGAAAAGTGCCGATGTCACAGTAATGATGAAAACATGCAGGTAGTGTGTGTGTGTGTGTATAAGAGAGAGGAGAGGGTGTTATTAATACATAGAGTGTTCATACTTTGCAGGTGGTTTCTGAGATCCCATCCGATGCTGATAAGAATTATTTCCTGCCTACCATTCAACATTTCCCATCCTCCACTTCCTCCCCCTTCATCATCCCTCAGTTTTGCTCCTGCACTCATCCCCTCATCACGAAAGTTATTCCACCCCTGGGAAAATGCAACACACACTGATCAACATATTCATTCCCTGTTTGTTACTGATAACCATTCATTTTTGCGCCTGCTGAACTGTATTACCAGCATTTAAGCAATACTGTAAATAATGACAAGTTACTGTTTGGTCATTGTGAGTTATAAAGGTGTGCCTCATATAACCTGAACACTGTTGTTCTTATATGGTCATTTAGTATTTACCGCTAGCCCTCGTTCTAAAAGACAAATATTCGTTCATCTTGCCTATTCTCTCCTAATGCTGTGACCATGAGCTGATGAGTTATTTGGTTTTCCAAGACACTGAGGGAGTCGATTGAGGCTGAAAGTACAAAACCCCTGTGGGCTACATCACGCACCATCCAGCTGACCAAATGACTAATGTCAATCTGGGTCTGCGTGTGTTTGTGAAGCTGCAGCACAAGTCATAATAAATAACCCCGTAGAGTTGAAGGACTGAGGTGAAAATAGATTAGGTTAATGTGTATGATGTGTGGGCGCTTGCTTGCTTGTGAAGACCTTATGGATGTACAGGAATGCCTTCCTGCTGGCAGGTGTGTGTAATGCCATCCAGGTGTGAGTCTGTCAGTGTTGTCAGTCTTTAGACTTCCTCTTGGCCTTTCTAGTGAATCAGAATGGAGTCCAGGAAGGCTCCCTGGGCCATGCTTACAGCTGAGCACATGCCATATCTTCATCTTCAAAGATTCTAAAATAGCAATGCTGGCTTCGGCCCCCTTCTTACCCCTCACACATCTCCTCCTAAGCACTGAGAGCCCCATACTGCCTGTCGAAACCATGCCAGAGCCGCTAATACAACCAAAATATCAAACATCCTGCCAGCGGCAGCTTTAAACAGACAACTCCAGCTTTGAAGTGTATTTATGTAGCTTTTATCTAGGCCACTCCCCTTTCTTCAAGTTATTGCCCCTGCCTCCTTTTGTGATGCAAATGCGAAGCATGATAAAAATAGCCTGTGGAAAGAAATTGCTGGGCCAGCAGATTGTGGCACGAGAAATGTGCTGAACAGACCCACCATGGGGAACAGGGCAGAGGCAAAGAAGGAGCTTTGTTTTTTTTCTGTTGCAGTAAGGTCACTTTAGCTGGTGAATGTGTTTGATAGGGGCAGATTTTAGAGTGGGACCGTGTCTTTGCATGGATGGACTTATGTCATCTATCAGCGCAGCACAGCACATAGCCAAGGTGATTCTGTATGCAGCTCTCTGCTGCAGCTGATGGTTTCTAGAGACACTTAGTAGGTCACTCCACTGTGTAGCAACAATGCTTGTACAGTATATGAGTGTCCTTTCATTTGACAGTGATTTATTGATTGATCATTGCCTAGCAGCGCCATTAAAGTGACACACAGTACAGGACAGGGCTGCTGATGAGTACAGTATTGACCTCACCAGCGCTCAAAATTACAGAAATCATGGTATCAAAAAAGAATATTGATACTGACCTACCAAACCAGCATTAATCAATATTTTTGATATTCATATTTAATCAAATGACTGCACATAATGTGAAAGGGTTTCGATCATGAACCATCAAAAAATGCATCAACTCTGCAGCTCTGTGGAGCTTTCAGCTTCTTTTTGCTTATTGGCTTGGTTTCATGGCCAAACACTTTAGATGCTTTAGACTGGAATGTACTCCACATTCCCAGCATCAAGCCGATGAAGAAAGTCTGTTTCAAGAATGCAGATATTGTTCTCAGGAGTTGGTGGAGATCAGGACAGTGAATATTGGACTCACATTCATCAGGGTGACAGAAACACAGCTCCACCGTGCATTGCTGATGTTACACAGTGTCTGCTGGATGTGTAAGTAGGCACTTGTTTCCACAATACTCATGATATTTTCACAAGATAATAATATGTCAGCAGAATGTGTCAGTTATCTCTGGAGTTCCTCTGCAACGTAGTGGCAAAAAATGATTAAATCAGCCTTAATATCTTAAGGTCAAGCAGACCCAATATCAAATTTTTGATTACAATTTTTAGATGGGTCAGAAAAATAGCAAAACAGAAACTGAAAAAATTTAAATATGGATGACATAGGGGACTTCCAGGTTCAGTAAAACACAGCCCAATAACCCAGACTGTCCTCTGAGTTGCGTTGTAGCACTGGGTAAATGGAATGGATAGCAAAGGGGATAATTATTGTCTGTACCCAGAGGAAGTCCTTCCCCATAGGCATGAAAGCTCCTGAAAAAAGAAGTATTATATGTGATGCTGACTGCCAGAATGAGCTCCCTTGAACAAGAAATATGCGGACAGTGTAAAAGCAGTATTTTTCCCTTGTGGCTGAGGTGGTTAAAGTATGTGGTTATATTTTAAGTTTTAAAAAAAAAGAGAGGCTAATTTCCATGCCTGGCCTTTGTCAGCATGCATAGTAAAATGATCAGAATTCCAAAAAGAAAAGTCTGAGCACAGTATGGATTCTGATGATTAGCATTGAATATGCCAGGTTTTATGTGGGAATCTTTTGTCATTAAGTTCTTTTAAAACAGCAGGACAAAAACAAGGCACATTGTGAGAGCTATTATGCACAGGTATCATTGCAAAACTCTGTGTGTGTTTCAGTATGGGAGACAGTAGCCTTTACTAAAGCAAAGTAAACCCAGGTGATGGTGTAGAACAGCAGCCTGCGGTCAGATGTGAAATATCTAAAGTCCATCTAAAAGCCTCCATCCTGCACAACATCTCTGTGAAACATTAGCATGAGAGAGGGAACGCCACGCAAGCACAATCGGCTGCAATTAGCCCTCAGCCATTAGCCCTCTCATACGCTGCCAAGCATGGAGCTCCAGCCTTTATCAAACGCCCACTTGAGAGCTCCACAGGTAGTAGCAATTACTCACTCACGCTAACATTGATGGCATGCAATGAGTGTGACATGGAAGTTGGAAAAACATGTTTATTTGTGCGTGCAGTATGCGCTAGACGTTGCACGACACACAGCTTTTGATCCTGCACATTCAATGACTTAATCCATTTGTTGAAATCAATGTTTTTCTCAGGCATTTGTGTTCATGCTGCACATGCTACTGCACACACTGGGGGTAGTTTTCTTGAAAGGAAAATGCCCAAAGCTCGCCCTGCAACAGCAAGGTGGAAGGCTTTGAACCTGAAGCACTACACATAAGTTTTTCTTCTTCCAGGTCATTGGAGGTTGGTGTGTGTATATCTGCACATGTTGTACTCGACTCTTCCCTAGGGTGTCCAGGTGTCTGAGGTATCAAAGGACTCGCTTGGTCAGCCTTCCACAGCAAGCGGCTCAGGTCCTGTCGGCTCTGTGGGGTGGGTGTTTGAAAGGGAAGGAAAATGTTTTACATTTCACTCACAAACCACGGGAGATCTGTGTTTTATTTTTTTTCATATATCAGCTTGAGGGTCCTACAGCCCTTATTATTCCTCCTCCTGTTTCAACCAATTTTGCTCTCTTTATGTTGTAGAAAACTGCTCTGAGCCACTCTCGCACTCTTAGGGGTCTTTATGGACAAACACAAAGGGATGGCGTCCAGATGTGAGTGTGTGTTTGTGCTTTTTCAAAGAATGTGTGTGTGTGTGCCTAAATGTGTGATTTACAACTGATTGTGTTGCTTGGTCACGTAAGATTTTGGCATTAAAGTGTGGGCCCATTAACTGTGCGCCCAAGCATTTGACTTGTGTTTAATTGATGGGAGAAGGCAACAGCATTTGCTACACTATGTTGACATTTTGAGGCCGTTGTAATTTCTCAACTTTAAAAGGAGTAACACCATACATTAGTCGTTGGTAATATTCTGTCCAAGTTTCTGCTTGTCTGCCTGTAATTTGTTCCAGGTATTACTCTTGGCCATAAATACACATGATATCATCCTGTCTTTGAGGTACTTCCCTTATAATTCCATCTGTAGTCCTCCACTTGATAAACATTTGTGCTGGTGCTTAATGTTTGACTGATGTTTGGCAGAAGAATCCAGATTCAGGCCTTTTTTTGTTGTAAATTTCATGATCTTGCATTCTTACTGAACACCCACAAAGGTGTTTTCATTTGTTTTGGCCTCTTCAACCTCTTCTTAGGACTATGTGGGCTTTCCCAGACTAAAAGGTCTGATACTGTTGGTTTGTTGCTGCCTTAGATTGGGAGGACTTTCAGTTTTTGCATATCCTTAGTATTTGGAGTTTGTTGGTGATCTAAGTCCAAGCATTACTGCACCCAACAACAAAGTGAATGAGTCTTTACGTTTAGATATTTATTAAACTTGCAATGTTTTCTGCTTTTTATAATGTTAACTTACTTTCCATCTCTATATCCAGTACTTACTCCTTTCCCGTTTATCTCCTTTTTTGTAGATATAGACATTATTCTATCTAAATACAATCTTAGGTTTTTATTGTAACATATTTGTACTTAGGAGTGTATAACAGGTTTCCCCTCCTAAATTTCCCAGAATTTCTTTAAAATGTGTTCTAAATTTCTCCATGATGCTCACAAAGCTAAGACAGGTTATTTCAGTATTAAGAATAATGATGTCCAAGACACTATAGTGACCATCATAGGGAATTAATGAGAGTGAAACTATAAATGACGAAAACATCCAACACAGTTTCCTTTTTCACTTAGGATATCCAAAATTGATTTTGACATGATATGTAAATGTCTTTGATGCACAATCAAAATTTAGTTACAGGGAATTTAAAGCTCCTCCACTATTGCAGCAGCTAAGCAGTAGATGGATTTAGGAATTGTGATCCAATCCACAGTCTACACATTATGGCTGCCTTTCTTTGAGTTTTGAGTTTGAAGATATTGCATATGCATACAGGACTCTTTAGTCTGAACCCAGGTCGAATGTTTCCTACATTTGCCATTTTCCGCCAGTCATTGTTGTGTATCTCTGCTCTTCTCATCTTACTTTCAAGTGGTGCAGTTTTAGTTTTATATTTTAAATATGTGCTAAAATTGTGATTGTCAATAATGATAATGTGTATGGACTAAACTAAAAGCCTGTTTTGGGGATGCAGGGCAACAGTGTCACTTGGCCAGAGCAGAAGGTTTCAGATTCTGTTTCTCCGTGTACTCATAAGTTGTTTTGTATCCCTGTCCAAGAATACACTTTTCAACAACTTTTATGAGGTCATCCAGTGTTGAGGACAGCTTCGAAGAGACAGCTTTATTTCTGGTCATAAAAAGCGATGAAAAAGAAAACTGTAGAGAAAACGCCAATGACTTGTTAAAAAACACAGGCTTTTTAATATTCAAAATGAACACAGAGAATTTTCCCATATATCCTTAAAAATGAATTAAATGAATGAATGAAAATCATGATCCCCCATCTGGGATGTACAGATAGGTTTCTCTCTCCAAGCCATATAAAAATAGACATCTGTTCAAATATTTGAGGCTGCTCGAGAATGACTTTGCATGAACTGTAACTGTGTTAAAATCTCCCTCCGTCTTTGACTGGAAGTTTAGAAAGTAATATAAAGAACTTTGCAATGGTCACCTCTGCAGAGTGGTGCACATGCATGGTAGTACAAACAGCAAAGTTATATTGGTTAATTGTCAAAGACCACCACAGCCACAGGTATGCAGTATGATGGCAACCCATGTGTCTATGTAGCTGATCACACTATGCAAATGTGTCAATAGTGGTTTGATCGAGGGTCATGGGGCAGCAGCAAAGAAATTACTTTTACCCTTGGTTGGTTGACTACAGAACATAAGTATCCGTCATTTATGTCAATTATGCCACTTGTAATTTGTAATAGTCTGTAGTGAAAATCAAAATAAGTGACCACATAGAGACCTGCTCGCTGTCCCATGCTAAATACTGAGCTTTTGTCCATGTTTGCCAAAATAGCCTATCCATCAAACCATAGACCTAACCAGATGATATGGTAATGGGCCATTTATTTATTTCTTAACTGTCATAAAAGAAAGGATGAGGAAAAAAAAAAGATGAATTAAGAGTAATCGTTTTGTTTGAGGTTTTAGTGTGGACAAGACTTTTTGAAAATGATCAGAAAATATGTGTGTGGATGGAAAACACAAATTCATACAGGTAAGTGTGGATGTGGTCTCATGTTGGCATGTGGTAACCTGGGCTTGAGTCATATTATTTTACAAGTTTTAATATGAGGTACTACTAGATTAATATACTGGATTAATTTTAATGGATGTTTGGCTATATATCATCCTAGTTACTGGAAGTAACCTTGATATTAATGGCCTCTTCCTCTCCTCCATGCAGCTTTTCCTCACAAACAAGGCGACCTCCTCTCTTTCTCAATGTTACCTTGGACAGGCGAGTCCTTAATGTGTGTTTGAGGTACCACACATTTCTGTCTGCACAGGCTGCAGTAGAGCAGCAGGAGGGAAGGATCAAGATGATTTCACAGTTTTATTCAGGGAGGTTTGATTCAGGATTGTCAAGAAATAAATTCTGCAAAAATGTGGGGAGACAGCAGAGACACAGGATGGTCTGGGGATTATCACCGCTATAAAATGTGCATTAGTGACAGAAAAATGATACAAAATATAAAACAAGTGCAGATGTAGCAGCTGGCTAATTTCTGAGACAGATCTGACGTTTTTGATTTGATGTAAAAACAAAACAAAAACTTGCAGTCAGGTCCCTTACTTAGGTTTTACATTATTGCTTTTCATTCTATGCTGGTTTGTTTTTCACTCGTATTGTGCGATGTGCGTTGTTACTGATTTTGCAGCAGGACCAATGGCCAAATAAGGTAGAAAGAGCAAGACAGCAGCCTTGTTTGTGACTGCAGTCTCCTGTTTATCAGTATCCAAGACATCCTCTACTCCCCTGGTCTGATCTATGTGACAACCTCTCTTCAAACTCCCACACTTCAGCTCTAATTTACACCACTTAGATTACTCGTGGGCCATACTGCACCTCACTTTCTCTCACGTAGGGCTAAATGCATCTCCAGTTTTGTTGGTGGCTGAGCTTGTTTCCTTTGGATGCTGCTTGTATCCAGCCTGTCTTAATCCATCTCTGTTTGTCTGCCTAGCTTCCTGCCCCTTCATCTTCCTCTCCTTTCTAAATCCTCCTCTTTCCCTTTCCCCTCATTTGCTGTGTCTACGTGTGTCTGAAATCACTCTCTCCTACAGGATGGTTTCTCTCACATCTCAGTCCATTTGCCAAATCCTCACATCCTTCAGAGACTTTGTGTTCCTCTGAACTCTGCCAGCCATCTCCCTTACCATTTATGAATCATTTCCTTTTAACATCACACACACACACACACACACACACATATACACACATGTGCAGTGTCTGCACAGATAGTGCTGGCTTTACTTTTGCTACTCAGCCTTTCCCTGGGGATATTAGGAACAGCAGGTATTTCTGGCATGATCTGGCCCTGGCTGCCAATGCTGTGTAGAGGGCCAGGGGCCCATTGGGCTCCCAAGTTCCATATTTAGTATTAGAACTCAGAGAATGTGTTGCTATGATCTTGGTTTGTGACTGATTGAAATTTATCTGTCTTTATAGGGTGATACTGTGAAGTGCTGTGTGTGCTGTTACTGAACATTCAGGGTTGTATGTAAATCTAAGCGAAAGAAAGAAGGTGGTTAATGCAGGGAGACAACAACAGACAAGCTCATTGGAAGACAATGACACATGACATTTACTGTCTTTTCTGATACAGCACGATGTTGAAAACAATGGCAAAGTTTGACTTTAACACCACTCTACTCATGTGATTTGATTCATTTGGTTGTGTTTTTTGTTTTAAACTGACTGCTCAGACCAGCTAAGTAATTATGGGCGATAAATCTGCGTTGACAACAGAAGAGCACTTCAGTATTAAACTTGGGAATTGGATGTGTGTATTATTACTTTGGCCTTAATGTTTTCTCTTAAGTTATATTTGCTTAAAATGGTACATTTAGAGCACTATATAAAAAAACAATTAATTTATATTGTTAGCTTTGAAAGTGCACAATTGTCTTAAAATTGACACTTAATGCCACATGCCCCCTTATTTTAACACAGTTTGTGGGTATCAGTTTCATACACTAAACTTCACACAGCAGATTAAACAGCTCTCTTGTCTAGGGGCCAGTGGCTCCTGTAACCAGTGTTCTCTGCTCCTTCAACAACCAGACAGTCAAAGCCATATGGTGTTATTGGGCATTTAAAGCGTATTTGTTTAACTCAAGGTGTAGTTAGAATCCTCAGTGTTTATGGTGGTGAAATACATAGAGAGGTATGAGTACTGAGCAGTACAGAGTGCTTTGATGATCCATTAAGCATACAGCCATTATGTTGCTGCTGGAGGGCCTTGCTGGCACTCACAGTCACTCACCCAGAGTCTCGATTCCACTCACTCATTCTATCCCCATTCATAAACAATCATCTCTCCATCTCCATGTGTCCATTACAACAACACTAAAACGACAGAGAGAGGAAGCTGGCCAGGCCAGGACTGAAATAGCACAGGGAATAAGAACCTATTTACTATGGAATTTATGTAGCAGTGTGTTTGGGAGAAGCATTTCCCTTGGATGGGACTCAGACACACGTTCACCTTCAGCTCACTCGGAAGTTTTCAATTGGAAGCCGATGTGGGGCCAGGCCACGTGGATGGGCAGAAGATCCGGATACTATTAGTAATATGCCCTCTAACCCTGAGCCAACTCTCCATCCTTTCCTCGTGGCTGGCGAGCGTACACTGATGATTCGCCAGGACTTCAAACACTTGGAAAACACAAGCGTACATTTGGAAAAGTGCTTTGATCATGAAGTTGCAGACCCATCCACATACTCCCTTGTTTTTTTTCATTCACCATTAACTGTGTTTGTTCACCCTTTATCTTTTCTCATTCATTAGGCCATTTGTGTGACATGCATTGGGAGAAAAAACAGAAATGACATGTTACAAAGGAATTCATTTGAAGTTTATAAATAAACTAAGTGCAGCTAGAAGTCAGGGTTCCATTCACTTGAATAACAACTTGGATGATGTATCTGCCAATTCACAATTAAAATACACAGTGTTTATTTCACAGTCCAACCTTTCCTGGTGTAAGAAGCACAAAAAATGGATCCACATGTAATGCAAAAAACTAAACGTCTGAGCCATGTTTGTGCATTTTGCTTTTCTGCAAAAAAAAAAGCTAAAAGCTCACTCCTGCTATGAATGTGTTCTCATATTCCAGAACACACAGACAAAAGTTTATCATGATGAAATCTTTGGACCCCAATCCAAAATGATGGTCTTAGATGACAGCATGAAACATGGATGAATCAAATAGCTCACAACAAAATTCAAGCGAATCAAAATTCAAACAAAATTCAACAACAGCATCATAAATTTGGGAATTGACAATCTCTTAACTTCATCCAATCAAATGTCCCCAGGTATATGTTTACAACTCTAAGAAAAAGTGCAGATTTTATAATGTTCTCCAGTTTGACTATATAGTGGGTTGTGATGGTGTTACATAGCTGGCCAAGAATTAAATTGAGTTGTGCTCCTGGATATTTTGGTCATGGTACTATGGTGTTGATGGATTCCTCCAGAGGAATATCCAGCCGTCAGCCACTCAGAGAATTTCCTCATTCCACATTGCGTCTGAAGTCACTCAGTACTGTTGTGGCTCCTGGAAAACCTTGAGGACAGAGGAAATATGTGATTTGGCCTTGGACACCTCTGGGCCTCTTATTTCAGATCAATGCACATTTACAGCTCTCTGAACAGCTCTGACTGTCTTTTTATGAGTTTTCTTTTATGTTCCATTAAAAACACTTTGAGTGCACATTCTGTTTGAATTCGCTGTTCAATGTCCTTGTATTACTCTCAGAAGTTGTTTGAAGGATCCTTTAACAGAAAAAAAAGACAGAAAGTGTCTGGTCCAACTCCGGCGACTTGATGAATGCTTAACGTATACACTGTTTAATTCAAAATCTGTTTATGTACATATCTATTGAACATGGATGCAGTTGTCTGTTGTTGTTCTGTTCGAGGCCTGTTCTGTTTGGCTTCATTGTGTTCTCCTGTTTGGGCATATATTCCCTAATCACCGGGTATATGGCCTCCTGGTGCCAGGATAACTGACAATGCCATGTCCTGGGAATCGTACTCACAGCACGATAGAGAGGGAGACTGTGTCAAGGGTAGAGCAGCTCCAAAGACCACTGTCATGATAAAGACAGAAAAAGAGGAAGACATAGAGAAAGGAAGCACAGTCCATCTTCACAGGCACACAGCAGGTCAAAATCATTGATTCTCATATTTAGATTGAACTGAAATCATGACGTGTAGGTAAATTAATTCAATGTATCTTTCTTCATTCTTAAACCTATTTGCCTTTGGTGTATTATTTTGATGAGGCGATCACTTCCTTCACTGTTTCCACACACTGTCGTGCCTCTACACTGAGTGAATAAATGTCTGTAGAACAGCTGTGGATTGGGTACTGTGGGGTGTATTGGTTCTGATCGACCTCCTTTGGCATGTACTCATTCAAAGTCTCTCTCTCTCTCGCACACACACACACACACACATACACACATACACACATACACACTGTCACACACGTGTGCAGCAGGCAAGATTGGCATTAACAGGAAACAGACATGGAGAGGATTATGATGGGGAGGAGTGGATAGCTGCACTCCAGTCTGTTTGCTTGATAAAACAGGAGATGCTTTTTGGCAACAGACTCTGGTGTTGGCACCTGAGCTGGATAATATTTTATGCCATGACTTCACAGTGCATGACCTGATCGTAGATTTTGTAGGACCTGAAGGGGCAGAGAACTGAAGTCCTGACACGTGGACAGGGAAAAATGTGGCTCGTTAGTCTTAACTGTAATGCTCTCTGACTGTAACATTTTACATATGTAGCTTATTGTGATGTTTTTTTGGCCCCTGAAATGTGCATGAATTGTGCCAGTTGTTCAGAGGGAGGAAGGGGCCAGAATGGACTGTATGACGATGCTGCAAACTGTGCCTCTTATATACTGTATATCTCTAATTGATACCAATCATTTAAACAACTGTGATGACTGCTGTGAGGAAATGCAAAACTACTACAAAGAAATGCACACTATTGCAAAAGAGCATAAGACTATTGAGAGTACTCAAAACTATTGCAAGGCCAGGTAAAATTATTGCAAGCGTCTGTAAAACTATTTTAAGTCTCGTGATGCAGAAGATGGGCCAGGGTGCAGTGTAGATGAGGGAACAATTCTTTGCCAGCATTATCAGACAGCAACTGAATGTACAGCACGTTTGCTTGGTCAACTTCTTGCTGTTGGCTGTGGACAGTCAACAGCAATGTGATCTCAGCCCCAGATTTCACTTTGTGCCCTACTACCCTACAGCCACAATGCGCACATACATGCACAATTCAGTTCCTGCCCTACATTTCCTCTACACACTGTTGACCAGTAGCCAGATGACTATTTAATTAACATCAACCCTAGCAGCTGCCAACTATAATACACACACGCATATCTCCTCGTATTTATACGCTCTTCAGCTGACCCAAGGCGTATTTCTGACATTTTGCTTGGACATCATTTAGGACAACACTATGAATACTCCTGCTATTGCCCTTGAATAAGGCACCAGCCTCAGAACTGGATTGGGTCCCTGGGTGCTGTGCAGTGATTGCACAACTGCTTCTAAACAATAAAAATAGGTCAAAAGCAAACAGCAAATTTTCCCTAGCAAATCGGGCATGTGAGAGCAACTTGCATACATTGTAAGCTGAGTAATAGTGATAACTCTAATGCAAATGGTGTTATTTACCTACTTAAAAATAATTGTACAAACACATTTAATTGCAATGTGGACATACAAACTTGTATATAATTTCTCATTTATCTGTGGCTACAAAAGCTTTAATAGCGGTGACTGAATTAATTCTTGTGTCAGCTACTGTTTCACAATTAATTAACTTGTGTTGAGATAAATGCAAACTAGCAAAAATTACATTACTACTTGAAGTATCATCCACTCTGTTACGTCCTTCTCCAGTACTTCAACTTGAGTTTATGTGAGCTTTAGGTTAGATTTGAACTGTCTGGTAGGTCAACTGAGGGAAGTGCAGGGACATGAGGACAGCTTGGAAGCTGCGTGTGTACAGATGTGGATCGGAAGTGTGGGGGTTACATGTGTGTGACAGGCACATAGTGCATGCAAGGAAGGCTTAGCAATTCGCACCCAAGGTTTGTTATGACCCACACAGGGTTACCCCTGCAGCACACAGTGCATTGTGTGTTGCTCATGCCTCCTTGATGTGGCTGCCCTACATTCTGATCACGAGATAACGCTTCACACTGTGCATGTCACACACACACTTCTACAGGTTATGTGTTCACTGTTACATTGATTTATGGGAGTGTGTACTGCAGTCTATTTTTAGAATGAAAAGGAACACGAGGGGACTCAGAGTGTGGAGCGTGTGAGGGAGCTTTGCATACCCCTTGTTGCTACCCACCCTAACTGAGGTCAATGTGAGTGCTATGTTGTGCATTTGGGCTGCTGATGTAGGAGCTCTGGTTCGTAGCCCAGATGCCCTGAGCTGAGTCACTGGGGCAACACAGCTACTGGTTATCAGCTGTGGTTGTGACCGCATGCCTTTGGATTTACCACCGTCGCTAATAGATTCCACAAGGTTAACACTTACATTTTCACACATGAATTTTATCCAGAGCGAGTCTGTTTCTCAGTGGCTGCAGGCTGAGTAGGTGATTGGCCATTTGGTCAACACTTGTCCGCTGAATGTGATCATATCTCTGGATGATAAATGCATCTCCTCCTCTTTCCAGCTGGCTCTGCTTCAGACTCACTCAACTCTTTCATGTGCACATATGCACACGCACTCACAAGACATGTGCTAATGGAAACAAGTTTATGCAACATCCTCTATTTCTTTCAATTATGTCAAGTCAACCTCCTTGATCCACAGACTCATGCACATAACTCTGACTAAACACTTTTTTCTCTCAATGTGGATTTAGATTTAATGGGGTTAAAGTTTTGAGTATCAGAGTACCACTTTCCTGCTCCACAAATCACAACACACAAATCTCACAGAGCTGAAACATTCAAAAGTATACATTGTCCTGCCTGACTGTAATATGTGGAACACACCTATTAGCAGAATGATGGTCTGTCCGCACACAAACACACACGCACAGAGACCTGCAAAGTGGTCCAATCAGTCAACCTGTGGGTGTTCCATGTGTCTACAAGGCCTTCAAAGTCTTCCACAGAACAAACAATTGCTACGTGGTGAATTTGCCTAATGCAGTTGTAATTTTGGTGCGGTTGTATTTCTTTTGGCAACCATATTTATCACTATAGTCTTTCCTGCTCCACAAATCACAACACATTAAATTCACCTAAATACACCTGCTATTTATTTTTGTTTTAATCGTGTTAATCATGACATTATATGCCTATATCTCTAAATACTGTAAGGACAGAGTGAACGTAATTACACCAGGTTTTTGCGCCTTATGAAAGTACCAGTACCTAGATACATAATTGTAAAATCTAAAAAAAATCTCTTCCATGCTTTAATTTCCTTCTTCCTACACTGTTTCCATGGGAACGCTTTGAGTGTGCTCTCGATGTTGCGCGAGGTGGTCGCTTCTTTGTTAACGCTAATGGCTTTAAGCAAGAGCAAATGTGGGCCTTGGGCTTTATCCCCTGCTGCTAACAGAGAAGCTGCCTCCAAATTTTAAATATATTTAGCTGTGCACTCAGAACAACTGTGACCCTTAAGGCTCTCTCTCTCTTTTTAGTGCTAAGTGAGTGAATGGTACTGTGCACTCCAGCAGTGATGGAGGAGCAATATCCTAAATTGGTTGTGGATGACTTTGTACTTTGTAGAGAGAAATGTCTGCAGTGTTGTTTAAGGTCAGTGAGGATCAAACATTCACACCTGTTTAGGGTTTCCAATTTACCTAACCTGCATGTCTTTGGACTGGGGAAGAAACCTCAGCCCCTGCAGGAAACACACACAGTCACGGGGAGAACATACAAAGCCCACACAGATCGGAATCAAATCCAAGACCATCTTGCTGTGATGCGATTTTGCAAACCACAAAGCCACTGTGTTCCCCTGGTCAATGTAAATTATTCTAAATTTGAAAACTACCAAGTTGTGAGGGCATGTGGGAGAGGGAAAACAAATTTATTTTCCCACACTACTGATTCCACCCATTGTGGTTCATAAAGTTTTCTCTTTAATTTAGTCAACAATCTGCAATATCCTCACTATTCAGCTCAATGTGTTCTGTATGGGCCATAAAAAGCTCCTGCCCTGCAGCTGGAGCCGTTCACCCATTGTGACCATCCATTCTCAACCAATTTTACTGGAGCGAAAGCAGACCTAAGACCACAAACCTTCAAATTGCCTTTTCTCTCCCTTTTGCTCAAAGGGAAGCAGGATAACCTGTTTTTCCATTGTTAAGCTGTTTTGAGGCTGTCTTACAGACTGTGGCAAAGTTAACATGAGTGATTTACTGAAATGTAATGAATCAAGGGTTTCAATCTGTGCACCCTGATATTGTTGGCATTCTGTTATGAAAATATATTGAGTCAATTTATGATAATTATCTGGTCTTATAACAAAAGCCTGTGAAGTCCATGATAATGCGGGATATTTTGAACAGCAGGAGGCAGACAGAAAAGTTTTAGGCCTATATTCTGTGGCATTTTAAGATCAGAATTTGGACCGCTGAACCCCTATTCTTTGCACTTTTTGTTGGTTTTGAAAAATTGGTGCTTTACCTCATTGTCAGCACACAGTTCTTACTATTTTAGTGTAATGAGGTACTGTATATAAAAGCTTTGATTCAACCTGCAACTGAAGTCCACTTGTATTTAGCTACAATATGTCCCATGGAGGGCTGAGTGTGCGCAGATTCCCCAAAATCAGTGTGCCAAACAATTCTCCAGGTTGCTTCATTTGCTTCCGGTTGTCATCCAAACGAGGATTAAAGCAGGATGGACTTTAGAAACTCAAAAATTGAAGAATGCACTGACAAAGTTCAGGTAAGTCCAACGGCTGGAGTGCAACATAACTATGGTCTCACAAAGAGTGAGTGAAGAGTCCCTGTATATATTTGGATTGGTGTGATGATGAACTAAAGTGAAGGTAATAATCTGCAAGTGTTAGTGATCACAGCTGATGACAGGAGCTGCATGTAATTGGGAATCCAGTGATAAAGAGCAGTGTAGGTGTGGTGGCCATTGAAAACTTATCTCTTAAACCAGCCCAATGTTTCGGCTAAGTAATTACCACAGTCATGCATATGGTTGGACTGTTGAATCACTTGGACTCTGTTTTCCTCTGTTGGCTCAGTTGGGCCTGATTTGTACAGTTTGAACATTGCATTAGGAACACTTGAAACTGAGTTGTATATTCCTAACATTAAAATTGCACTTTGTAGTTTGAGCCATGTAGCATCACTGTAGTCATTTCAACATTGCCATCCCTCATCCCCACCCCCCCTCCCCCCACATGCCACGCCA
>OMOW01062815.1:2371-12781 GCA_900312555.1 Lamprogrammus exutus
CTAGTTCACTCATACCATTATTAAAACTGGATTTAGTGTTAAGTTGAACCGTGAACATGTTTTTCCTCAGTCTTTCAGACAGATTGTTTCTGCGTAACATTTATCAGAGGTTAGAATTGTGTTATTATGGTAGCCACTACAGGTCAGAGCAGAGGTGCATGAAGTTGCATTTGATCTGCTATGTCATGCACCTCTTTCTCTGACTGCAGTGGGGTCCATGATAAAGCATTAGTCACACTATTAGGGTTAGTTTGCCAACTCTGTTCCCTTTCTTTTCAATGCACTGAATGAACACCACTGCTTTGCTCAGAGGTACTCAACAAAAACATAAATATTGCATATGAATGCAATTTGAAGGAGACAGGGTCGTGCAAAGAATTATTTCAAAATTGTCCATACAATATGGCCACTGACTGCACAAAGATGTTCAAAGAATGCAGAGAAAATCAGAGAAATCTTAACTTGACAAGTCTGTACATGTTTTATATGTAATTAATTATACAAATGTTTAGTAATAAGGTCCATTTTAACAGGGCATGGGAGACACCACACAAGCACAGTTTACTGTTAGTAGGACAGACAGTGACCCCCTTTCTATCATAACTGCAGATATGATTCATGGAAAAATAATTATGTCACACTGACCGACGATATCATTTGCTTACAAAAAGGAGTGTTTATTCATTTGCAAGTGAATAAGTGACCAGAATCTCTCACAGAATAATAATTTTGAGGTGTTTCCAAATGCCACACAATCTTGTTTTCTCCTCCTATTCGTTAGATTTGATTTATTTGTGCTGTTCAGAACCTTATCTAATCAAATGTTTAATATATTTTATCATGAACCTTTATCACAATCATCTCTATGGCTCATATCACTGCTGAACAGAATATATGATTTATCAAACATAACTCAAACTTAGTGAATATGAGGGGTGCTGTGATAAATCTCTCAATTCGATTTGTATTTAAGATATTAATTCATAGAGAGGTCATTTAGCATAATGTGGGATTTTAAGTGTCTTCAACAATTTTAACCATCAATAAATGCTTTGATGTATCATCAGAAATCTCCTAGCAACCACCTCCAATGTCCCCATTAAGTTCAATGGAGAATTAGCAAAGCACAAAAGCGATTTCATAGAAAACTGGGTAAGTGTAGAAGAAAAGGAAGCTGTCCAAAGTGCACAAGTCATGACTGGCATCCACATAGCAGCTCTGGAGGACGAATACCAACACCTGATGGCTCTGTAGGGCTGAGAAAATGCCATTCACCTGCCGTCACCTGTTTCAACTCCTGCCATCTGGCAGGTACTAGGGACTTCAAGCAGCAACAGTTGTGAGGACGGACACGGTGATCTACAGACTTCAGCAGCTTGCTTAATTCACGCATGTGCAAAAGAGCACATATCTACTTTCCGGTCGCCAAAGCAGTCTTGCAACTGTCACTGCTTTAAGTCCCTACTATAAGGCCATAACTGCTCACATTATGAGGCTAAGGAACAGTTTCTTCTTCAGAGCTGAACCACACCTACACCAAAACCCCCCACTTCCAATTGCTTCACTGATCACAAACCAACCACACTGGTGACACTGTCTTAATCATCAATCAAGGAGTCACATACAGAACTATGTTGTACTGTACCAAAAACATTTCAATTCTATTCGACTCTATTCTTTTCTGACAAGAAATCCTTTGTGAAAGCCTTAAATAACAACGTATTGCTTGAGAAGCAGAAACTTGTTAATATGGGCAAGCATTTGTTAGCCAGTAGACTGATTTATGGGGGGAAACAATTCAAAAGTCTAGCATGTCTCCATGCATCTTTGTGAACCATAAAGGCTGTCCAAAGGTGTTTGATAGTCTTGCAAACCTTAGTGTTGACTGATGTAGATACATGCAGTATGTGGTTATGTGTTATACATCTATGCTGTCCCCAATTATTTTTCCCATTGGTTTAATGTTAATATTACCTTTTATTCAATGTTATAATATGACTACAAGTCACTACTAACATTAACTTCTCGATAGCACACAATTCAAGAATTGTTACTGTAAAGAGGACAAGTTATGTTTTCATCCATTTCGAGCTAGAACTAAATCCAGAAACTCCTCATAAGCTACAACTGCTCATTAAGAAACACTGAATTTTCTTTGAGGTGGTCATTTCCAAGTCCAAAACAGCACTCATCAAATCTGTTGAGACAGTAATGTCATATGTTTACAAAGGTATAATCAGCCAATTTGCATGCTTACAAAGGAGGAATCAGATGTTCAAAGCTGTCTGCCAGAGGGTGTGTTACTTCATCTGTAAGGATACAGACTGGAATGCTTGTTATGAGAAGCTAAATAAGTTACTTTCTGTTTATTTGTATTAGCAATATCTTAATTGTTGCTTTTTTTTATAGTATATGTATAACTGTGAATAGATACAGAAACTATGTAGGAGGTAGAAGGTGATCAGACAGTCTCCCTTTTAAAGTATATACTTTATACTTTATTTAGCAGGAGTCGATAACTAAATCACATTTTGACATTGACATTTTAAACTGAAATGATTATTTAACCTTTGATCTAAACATATGAACCTGTGATCTAAACATCTGATTTTTCAAGATGTTTTCCAAGCATAATTAGCATTAAGAACAAATATCAAACATTGCAGAAGTTACAATTGTTTAACTGAATGATGCACCTGCACCAGTCAATTATTAACCATGGAACCATCTACCCTCAGGCATGTCCATAAGCTACTGCAAACATCATGAAATGTAATGTCCAAATAACATTACAAAAAAAAAAACACTCAACCATTACTTAATGAAGGTAATAACGTGTAACAAAATTGATGTATTTTTAATTATTGTCAAAATAAAGTACCATACACAGTGATGTCCAAGATAAATGTAAACTATACTGTGCGTGTTTGTTACAATATCTTTAAATCTGTTAATGTGAATTATTAGTTAAGATGCTGTATTTGTGATGAAGGCAGATGCAGGTAACCAACTGAGTACAATATATTATCATACATCGCCACAATTTGATGAAACTTTGATCATCCATTTAATTTGCATTAAAACAAATATGGTTAACACAATCTGTTGTTATCTGCGTTGAACTCGCTCATCTCATCAATTCATGGTCTTGACATTTGGTTAAAATTGTTTAGTTAAAATGACACATATTGTATGTAAATGTAGCTAAACTAATTTTCATTTGTTTTGATTTGGGACAGCCAATAAAAAAATAAAGATTAGCTAATGGCGATCTATAATGTTTTGAAAAAATGTGTTCACTCAAAGAAATCTTTCTTATATCCAATAAAAATCCCAACTGAATTATTAAGAACTAAGGACAAATTCAAAAGACGAGAATAATAATGTAACAGAGGAGTTTTGAACAAACTCATTTGACAGCATATGCCATTTTATCTTTAGACTTTAGGATTTAGATCCGAAAAAGTCCCGTGGTTGCTGGGCATCTTCCATAGCATGTCTCCCTCCTCAGAGAGAAAATGAATAGATCACATCTCATTATTTAGATTCTAATAAAGCCTCAGGTTGTTGACCACTTATGCCAGGCTAAAACATAGAAGAAGAATAACATAGAAACAATAGAAGAATAACAATGGAAACATGAACATAACATTACTGCTGTGATTCTGCTGTGATGGAGAGATGTCCAGCAAAATTCGCCAAAGTTAAGCAGCAGAAGTCTTCATGTGACTGACTAATTCTTGTGGTGGCTGATGATGCATTTGGCCATCATGAATAAACCAACATCAGCAGTATTAACAATACTTCAGTGACTCACTATTCAAACACAAACTGTAAAAGGCTCATGTTGATGTACGAAGAAAACATTAAAAATAGGATCTGTGTACTGCATGTGTCACTGCAGAATTGTCATTTAATCAGCCAGGGAGGCAAAATGTGTAAGATCATGCCCAGCTATTAAAGTATAACCAATGCAGAATTGCTCTTTGTGGGATATTTCTGTGGGCCTTAATGTGAAAATGTGTCACTTTAATGCCTTACCAACACAAGTAATGAAAAAGGCACACCTATCTGTATTCAGTTACAGAAGCCTCCCAATGTATGGTCAACCCCAGCTCATAAATATTAATGTGGAAATCATCCACATCTTTGGAAAGGACTATACAGTATAATCTCTAAAAATGGATTCTGTGTGTCAGCTATTTCAGTCCTTGGCATGCTGTGAAATTCAGCGTGTGTGCTAATCCACATTGTATCAACAAATCCGATACCACTATAACACATCTAAATTCACCAAACAGACATTTTAATTTATTTTTTTGTTTTTTCCCATGCAACAATGTGATCGAAACACTACAAAAACAGCAAAATACACGTTGTGGATCAGTTATACTGGAATACTGTGTGTCATTTGATAATTGTAATATAAGGAGAAAACACCTTACATGTATATCCTAACAGAGAATATCAAGTGGAATTGAAAGAACAGGGAAAAATATAATATACAAAGTCACATACAGCACAGTGTGCATATACTGTAAATGAAGCACATACAATAAGAATCCAATCACTATGCATTCAGGCAGCATTATATGCAATACAATGTAACACAAGTATAGGGTTTGTTTGTCTCAAGCACTGAAGTAGCGTGCAATCAGGTAGGCTGCTGTGTGGGATGAAAGGCGTGAAATAAATTGTGATCAAAATTACAGAATCTAAAGCAGAGAGGTGAGCAAAGGTGACTATATTATTTTATTTAGCCTGAACAGCTGAATGAATGGGTCACTGTCTCACTATTGTTTGTGTCTTTGATTGTACAAACAGGATCCAACTGTTGTCAGCTAAACCAGTGAATAATGAAGATTTAAATCACCAATTAGGGCATTGAACCCTAACTACTCTCCTTGTACCACATGAGCCAATAGATCAAGATTTTCAAGCAGGTTCAGCACAGCTCCATGGGATGATCAATTGCTATACGCACATTCACAAATATCATCATGGCTGAATGACTCATTTGTCATAGTGAGCTCATACAATGAGAAATTGGAGTGTGTGGGATTGTAGCAGCTCATCTGACGCAGCATACTCCGTTTCTATAGCTACATTACATTTTCTATATATTTTTTAGCCCAGAAGAATATACATGGATTTGGTTCACGGCAAATAGAAAAGACAAAAACACAGTGGTTTCCCTTATGTGTAATGTTACTGTGATGGACCGTTACATTATCTCCCAGACTGCACTCTCATTTCCCCTGCATTCTCATCAGGGGTGGCAGTCAGGACAGCCTACAGGAGAAGCCTGCCGTTATTTATTATGGCTTAATAATTGCATGCATGCCAAGTTGAAAAGCGGTCAACAAAAAAAAGAGTCTGTGAAAGCTCTACATATTAAACGTGTCAGTGTTTGTTGAATACAGAGTGTGCTCTGTGAGGGGAGGAAAAATTGCATTTGAATCAGGCTCACCTTCAGCCATTATCTGTATTAATGCTGGGGTGTAGTGATTAGTCAAAGGCTGCTTTTGTCTGCATCACGGCTGACATACTGAGAGTAAAGTCTAGGCTGATAGGAGTTCAGTCAATGTCATCTCAGTCTCCACTTTGAGACAAACATAAAAGCTGAGTTAGAATAAATGATAAATTAAAAATGCAGCAGGCAAGTTATACCCAGATTTTAATTTAATATCTTAATATATTTACATTTATTCAACAGGTAGTTGTTGAACAACTAGAAGTAGGGTAAATATATTTTTGCATAATATTACTGGATTATATACACCTGCCTTAGCCAACTGATAGGGACTATTTTATCATAAGGTGCACATATTAAGAATCAGGTTTACTGACCAAATATACTTACTCATACTGCCAAAGTCTCCCAATCTATTAAATGCAATGCCAAAACAACATACAAACATATAGCTTTTATATGAGGGGCAATTTAATACCAAAGGCAATATACTGTATGTATAGTGAAGTATAAAGCTGTTTAGTTGACAAAGGATGTCTTGTTCAGCTATATTTAATTTTCTGAATTTTCTCAGCCAATGACATCATGTTTTCACCTGTATTTGTTTGTTAGTTGAATCAATTTTGTCAAAACTTGGTGGAGGGATGAGGGATGGCCCAGGGAAGAGCCCTTCATTTTGAAGTGGATCTGGATTAAGCAATGGATCCAGGAATTGCTATATTTCTTTCATAATTGTGAAAAATAAAAATCTTGAATTTTGACTAGGCTTCTTCGGCCTTGGTGGAGGTTAGTTTTGAAAATGCATTTAATATCCTGGTTGCATCTTAGCATGATCACAAATGTAGTCAGACTGTGGTAATTGTGTCTCAAATTCATCAAACTTTACTCTTATCATACAATCATCAACAAATTACACATTATCAAATGCAACAGACTGACCCAAACAATTGTTGGAAATCAAAATCAAAAGGTGCTGTTCTTGTTTTTCTGTTGTTGTTTTTCTGTAATGTAGAGAGGCATTTTTAATTGGCTTAGGCGTAGGTAGGTGAGGTCGCAGTCCCCTTAGGGTAAAGTGGCAAGATTAACTACTAAATTGCTGCTATGTGCGTGTGTACTTTTCAATACCACAGGCAACTGTCTGAATGAATTCATTTGAAAACACAGCCTGTCTCCTGAGAATATGTCTCTCCCTGCACGCTGTCATTTAAGGGGGTCAAAACAGTATTTTACATAATAGAATTATAAATGGGATCAAGAATTTGGAATTTGAATGATGCAGTCATGATTCATTTCTTTCACTAAAGGTAAGCCTTTCCAATCCATGTCTGACAGGGAACAGTTAGTAAGGCTATATAGCTAAGTGCCTTGTTATTGTTGAATATGTAATGAATTTCACCTCGGAAACTCAAAGAATTTGATGAGCAAGCCCTCCAGTATGTGTTCAGGGATGAGTTTGATGGCTCCTTTTGCTGAAATGCAGATTGTGGCCTTTAGAAAACATCAATTTGCATTTTCACGACAATTTGACATGCTTCAATAGTAGGTGTACAAGGAGTAATGTGCTCCAAGTACAGGAATTTCAATGTATCATAGACAAATACTGTATGTACCTTGCATGAGTGGCGAAATGCATAATCAAATATATTCAAAGTTAATGTTTCATTCCAAGGATCCCCCAAAAGGCACTGTGGGAGCTGATGTGGGTTTTCAATAAATATTTGTGAGAAGCCAACATTAGAAAGCTTCTTCAGCCTCTGATTTTATTATTTTTATGCCTTTGGCTATTTCCTCCCCTGTACTATGTCCATAATCTTCTAATCAACCAATTTACTCAGTTATTTTTATTACAAAGAACTACACCAATGTGCATTTCGTTTTAGCCATATTTCAAGATCCGCAGGCTCAAAGGTACTTCAAACACTGGCTGGGTACACCCTAGTAGTTATCACATTTTCTATTTCTATGCACTTCATGGTCTGTTTGATGTTATTCATGAGTTGTAACTGAAAGTAATACAACTGCATGGGGCCAGAAAATGCTGCTGAATACAAAGTGTGGGCTGCTGTGCTGCATGATCATATACATACCTGTTGTTAATAATGGATTGGAATTAAATGCCACCTATCAGACATTACTGCACTCCTCTCTTTGTGCCTTATAAAGTGAGGAGTGGAGGTGGAGTTCTCAGCTATCTGTAGAAATGTTATTAAGAGTTTGTTTTAAATTATGGATTTCATTATTAGGATGCTACATTTGTTATGTAAAGAGACTTAGGAGAGATTTAAAAATGTTGCAGAGGCTTAGTCAACTTTGGACTACAAAATAGAAATTCCAACCCGACTCCAGTCTGTCTGTGAGCCTGCTCTAATCTAATAAAGGCCTTATTTGAATAAAATGAATATGCATATATGTTGAACAGTCAACACAAAATCATTTGGAAATCATACAGTGATGACTCCCACTAAATTTATGCATAAACCATTACAATATATTAAATAAAGAGGACAGCAATCATAACTTACAATATTCTGGCTACATTCTGTTCACAAATCATTTAATGGAACTTGCCATCTTCAGGTCTTTCTTAGGTAAGGCTCCTTTTCACTGGAGTGTGCTGAAATAACCTCACTTCATATTTACGCAACTTCATCCCATCATTTGTCAGATGAGAACAAACTTAAGAAGTAGGTCTTGATATTGATTTGTGTAGCTGAGTTCATAGGTTTGTGTGTGTGTGTGTGTGTGTGTTTACTGTATGCATGTATGCAATATTAATGTTTGTTGCATTGGTCTCTCTTACAGCCCTAGAATAAAGAATGCCATCAATCGTGGTTCAGGCTTCTTTTTTTTTAAACAGCTTTGAACCAGAGCGTCAAACAGACGTTGTATAACACATTCCTCTCCACTCTGTGGGTGGATAGATAAGCCACCACTATGTGAGTTGTCTTTGTCATTTTTGATAAAACCTACTTAAGATTTTGAGGCTTCTGTCTCATTATCATCATGAACAATCCAATTCTCATATCCCGCTGCTGTTCCCGTGGCTCCGCAGGCTAGACTGCATGCTATGTGCTTATGACAATGTCAATACAAATCTGCATCAAAGCAATTACCACATGTGATCCCCCACTTCTATGTCCTTCTTTTCCTATTTAGTTTAATGCATATATTCAAACAGGAAAAACACTGAAAACCCCTTGTTAGAAAAATAAATCAAAGCCAATACTACAGATTGCATTTTTTTCTTTTGCTTGTTAACCATGGAAGCTTTTTTATCCCACCATTCATGGATGGCAAATTGTGACCTAGAGCCCATGTTCTCCTGTATGCTGTGATCACGTTTCTGTGAAATCAAACTATAAATGCATTCTGGAGGTGTCAATCCTAAGAAGTGTGTGGGCAGCGCTCAAGTCTACAAAGTATATGGTATATATTTGCACTGTATGCCTTGGCACTGACTATTTTCAACACTGGCTGCTATTCATTTGGTGACAATTGCGGAGGAGCACATGATTCCTTGGTGACTGTGCCAGCTATTTGTCTACGTTACTCGAGAAATGATCCATAAAGCAGAACTTGAAATTGAGTGGATCCAGCATCAGCCTGGAGCTTTGCAGGGTGTGAAAGTGCCTTCATTTGTTTAAGTGCTAATGCACTAAGTAACCCCTAACCCCTTTAAACTCTCCAAGTTGTTTAATGCATATGCTAGTAACACACCATGGGACTCATTTTTCAAAAATCAGCTTGGTGCCAGTGTTGCCAACATCAAAGTGTGATATGCCTTCATGCCCTGTTCATGTCAACATGGCACACAAAGCTGATTATGTCTGGGTAGAGAGTCATTTGGTCTTGTCACAGTGGACTGTGCAGCAGCCATATTGTCCTTTATGACATTGTTGGTTTATGCTGGCTTGTGCTGTAATAAAAGCTGAATCCCCACTACAAATATCCTTAATTATGATTTTGTTTTCGACTGTTTGATAGAATGAGCCTCCAATAGCACTGAAGCAGGGATAAGTCAGCCGAGACACTCACCAGAGCTTATGCTCCCATTTCAAATCATAAACGTTCCTCACATCAAAGGTACTCAAACACTGTCTCTCTGGTCAAAGCACTCAACAAACAAACAAACAGCTGCCACGAGTGTTCTTGTTCCAATGAGAGGAACTCATTTCCTCACTTCAGGAAATGGATTGGGACAGACCGGCTGAGTGGGACACGAAGCCAGGGATTTCACACCTTTGATATCGTAAAGTTTTGATAATGACATAGAGTTTTGTTTTGTGCTATTGTTAGGATTCTAAATGCATCTCTTTCTAATATTCAAGACACATCCAGATAAAGCTGTCACAGTGCATGGTCGCAAAAAGTTTTTAAAGCCCTGCAGATCAATTGGAAGTATTCTTTTAGCAAATCTGACCTCTGTCCTCCACAGAAGAAGGTAAGGTGTCAATTGGATGAACAACATAACGGCAGTGGAGTCCATTGTAACACATTAAGGCCTGAATATACTTCAACAAGTTCGCAGACACAGACCGTAGAGCAGCGGTCCCCAACCTTTTTGCACCCCGGACCGGTTTCATGTAAGACAATATTTTCACGGACCGGCGCCGGGACCGGGGCCGTTCTGAATGACCAGAATATGGATTCGGCAAACATAAAGTGCATAATAAATACAACTCACCATAACGCAGAATCAGTGAGAGCTCTGAGCTTGTTTCCCCTGCAACGAGACGGTGCCACCGATGGGAGACAATGACCTCCGAACTTTGCTCCTTATGTCCGTGCCACTCCGTCATTTCGTTTCGGTTGCTGTCACTGCAGAAACCCCCGCGCTTCACAAAGATAAGATGTTGGAAATGGAAGCAGGGTTCTCAGTGCTTTTGCGGCGATCTCAGGATGTTCCGCCTTGATTTGAATCCAGAACGTCGGCAGAG
>OMOW01062818.1:0-13212 GCA_900312555.1 Lamprogrammus exutus
AATTTGCTTCTATAAGAACTATAAATGTTAAAAATATTCCATGTTCATTTTGTAGGCAAAACACGCAAAGCTGTAAGCATAGACAACACTTTGATGCTTCACTTTAAGAAACATATTTTAGATGTTTTTTGTTTGTTTTTGTTTTTTTCCATTAAATGTTCATTAAATAGATCTCAGTTGTGGTTTGACAGTGTTATTTTGTCCTTATTAAGGTAAGATGTTTGATAAATACAGTATGTCAGATACAATGAACAGTTAAATGCACTATGGGCTTATGTTATTCACCTTAGACCCACAAGTGCAATTTTGTTGACTATTGACAACTCAGTCTGAATACGGGCCACAATAAACACTCACTTAAGACTTTTTAATGAGCTTTTATTGTGAAGCTTGTGTTAAAGCTTGTTCTCCTTTGACAGCAACTGCAATGTTATAATGCAAATCTCAGAAGTTGCTATAGGGGTCCTACTCTTCATGGAAAATAAAAATTTGTAAGCCTGAAGATGTGTCTGGTTCTACAGTGCACCCCCCAGAATCCATCAGATTTGTCTGGTATATTTTTCAGTTTGTGTGATGTGTTATGTCACCCACAGACAGTGGTGAAATACATTTATTTGAAAGACAAACAAACATTCAAGAGCCAAGAGCACCAGATACAATTTGTGGTGCATGTCAACAAAATGAGATTTAATGAGTTAACTTTAAGGCACTGTTATTTGCACTTTGCCACCATGATGAGTAATAAATTTTACTGTGACATTCTGCAGCCTGGTATAGAGTCTCTTATGTTCCTTCAAATGGTTTCACTGATTACACCTCATTTAGAGCAGGCGTGATTGTGAGTCCTCTGGATGCCTCAAATGCACATTGATGCCATTCACTGCTTTGTGTTTGCCAAAAACATGATGCATTGCGTAATCATAGTATGAGCATTGCATTAATCTAGGTCTGTAACTTAGAGTAAGCTTAACAACGTTTTATGTCAATCACATGGAACACGTTAGAGAAAAAAATGAAATGGCTTTACTCGCATGTAAATACACTGAATGGTATCATTTGGTGTGCCTGAAAATGCATGCATCTGACGCATCCAATGTAGTTCTGGCTCTACAGACTCTCATATTTACTCAACGGGAGACCTGAGCCATTCTGAACATACAGCAGGACACTATGCTTTTGCCCATAGCTTCCTGTGTAGTAATTCTAAGATTTTGGAAGAAAGCATTCCATATAACCAAATGGAGGAACTTTTATATTGAAACTTTGTGTCCTTTTATGATCATGTTGCTGCTGTTGTCATGCAGCTTTGGATTCTGGTCTTGTCTGTATATCTTTGTAATATCTGAAATACAGCTACACATGGTCACTATGCTTGATATGAAGTAGGTTGTCCACTGTGGTCGGACGCTATGTTATGTTAGGAGCCGTGTTCATACCTGCTCTGAATGCCCACTCTCAAGAGGTTGGTAACAGTATGTGTGTCTTTGTAATCTCGACGGAGTTATATAAACGGGAATGATGGCGCACGCTTTCCCCTTAGGAGGGGGTTATCACCAGGAATTTGTTGTCTTCTTTGTGTCTTTGTAATTTCCACATAATTAGTTAATCGGGAATAGTGGTGCACACTTTCACTTCTCTCCTCGAAGCTTAAGCCTTACCTACTTTGCCACTTCTGACACACTCTCAACAATCCAATAGACACTCAAGTGAAATACGGAGACCTTTACTGGCGCATGTGTAATATAGCTGTGAGGCTGCTGTAAGACGTGTTCTTCACGTCTTTTTTCTAAAGGCTAAGTTATATATAAATAAATATACATGCAAATGCCTCCTTCACAAAAAATAATAGCACGATCCCTGTCAAACTGAGACGGTGCCTTTTTTCTCTTACATTTATGCTTTCAGAGACATTTACTTAAAAAATATGATGTATATTATCTTTGATAATAAATTGTATTGCATAAAATGTTGAGTCAAGTCTTTTAACTATTTGTAGTGGAAGATAGTGCTGATGAAATGATTAATTGTAAATGTAAACCTTATGGTTACCTTAGAATGCTGTGCTCTCTTTGGAAAGAGGCAGTGAACCAGCTGAAATTGCAAAAAACGTGTAGCTAATAAAATTGTTTCACATATAAGATCTGTCAGATGATCATGCTGGGTACATTTTTATAATCACCGTCATCAGTAACTGGTGACTTAGTGTAATTGCTAAGTTAAAATGCTTAAAAATCAATCTTTATTTTCTTATGTCAGAATTACAGGAGGTCTCTGTCAGTATGTTCACATGCACTTTAAAACTTTGATTATTCTGTGATTAAGGCAATAAATCAGCCTTCTCAAACATCATGTACACACTGAAATGTGACAGAAATGGGCACAAAGCAAAGTAACAGATTATGAGATTTTTAGATCAATTTATTCAGTCATCTTAATCGGAGCGTGCCAGTAGGCAGATGCGCGTCATACTGTTCTTACACAACAAGTCATGTATACTCGTAGAGCGGTGGAATCTGGCGATTCTGTGATTCCGTGAATGTATATGGCCTAATCGTCGTTAGGACAAATATGAGTATTGAGTGCATGTAAAATGAGTGTCATTGTTCTTTAGGTGGTCAGCACCTCCAGACTTTAACTTTAAAGTCTTTAACTCTGTTATTTTGTGTGTAAGCCAAAGATATATCAGCTCTGACCATTGTCCAAAGCATAATACAGCTTACTTGAGTACAGTATAAAATATACATATACATAATGTAGGCTCATAGATAAGTGTCTAGTATACAATTATAAGGGAAAACAGGCAAAATACAGTATTTGAAATGAGGCAAACATTCTTCACACAACATGTGGCCCGTGCTAAGTGGCAGTATACAGTATTAAAAGCAAGTTCTACACCTTAAACATTTCCTTCCTATTCATTTCCTCTTTTTTCCTTTTCTTGCCTTTCTTCCCAGTAGAAATGTAAAATGAGGTCTGAGGCTCAGGTCTGTTGTTTCAACTGTCTGTCACTGCCTGCATTTAATTCTGCTTATGTTGGACATGGGGCTGTCTGTGAGAACCGCTTGTTGCATGGGTGTCTGTAAAACAGGTCACATGGTGGAAAGGGGGTCGACGTGGGACGAGCCATTAACTGACTGACCAGAGTAGACAAGGATGGGCACTGATCTGCACCTCATGTCTGCAACAGGGAAAACAAAGGGATTGATCCGGGGATATCCTGGGTTGTGTTTGGTGTAATTAGGAGAGTTCTGTTCTCGGCACTATAGGATGGATGAAGCTCCTTAAGCATAGTAAAATCTTGAGCGCTCAAATCATAACATGGTGTAAAGTTCATAAATCTTTTGAAAGAATCTGTATGAGACTCAAATGTATTTTTTTCACCCTCGGTGTAATGCAGAATAGTGCACTCCAGTGGAGAATGAGCAGGTTAAAAACTTGAAAGGTGTCTTCTTTGAGTAAATATTGATGTACAAACTTCCTATGCTGTAGTCATATTTCATTGTTTCCTCCTCACCACTTTAAGTGTGGTGGCAAATTAATGTAAATGCTGTTATCAGTTGTTGATGTCCCTTGTTCACAGCAAAAGTTAAAACTGTAGACTTGCTAAAGTGTCATGGCTAAAACCTTGTTGGTAACAAGGGGAAGTTATTGGAACTAATTCTACGGTTGAAGCAGCAAGCAGCACTGTTTCTCTCTGGCTGCTATAAATAGACAGAGGATATTTGTTTCCTGAGTGTTGACTGGAAGGCAGCTGGCGCCTCCATGCCCCCACCGATTCCTACAATTAAGTAACAGTAAATGTTTTGTTGTGTGCATTGTTCACCTGCCTGTTGTCTCCAAATCATACGTACATGTGCTCTAGCTGCTAGTTATTATACGACCAACCACTAATACTTGGTTGGTCGTACAAAAGGTGGTATGGTCGTCTTCCAGTCACGACTCAGTTGGTTCCCAAAATGCACATAGTTCGAACTGGGAGCTGGCATGGGATTATTTAAGGATTAATACAATAATTTATTACTTTCACTTGAGAAAAATGATAAATGTCTGTGTCAGACTTTTGTAGTTATAGAAATGTGGGGAAAACAGTCAAATAACAATTGTAAGAATAAACTAAATTCTGTTTTATTTTATTTTATTGGCATCTGTAAATAATACTTGTTTGTTGTAATAAATTGATACATTTTCCAGTGCCTCTGTCTCATTTTATACAGATTTTACACACACATATATATATATATATATATTATGTATTTATATTTTGCAGCACTTCATATTTTGAATTGTGGTTTTGATATCTTGGCTTTATTTGATGTGTCAGAATAAGAGATAATATGGATCAGACATTCACCAAAGATTACAGACCTGAACTTCAGCAATATTTTGAGGCCCATCCCTTCTTCCTCCTCTTTTTTTTTTTAACTGTAGTTTTTGTTTTAAACTAACAATATCTCCATCTGAAGACTGTTATTGATAATGAAATGACCCTCAGGCACCTTTTCCCTCTCTTCTACTTTTGAAAGAATCGCTAAGAAAATGCTTTTGGCCCAAATCAAAGCCAACTACTCCTCAGGAGAGGATATCTCTTCAGATGAAGAAACGCAGGAAGATGAATCTGAGTCGGAGGATGACGAGGTGAAAGAGCAGAGAGATAACAACACAGATGAAAATAGTAAGTCATTCCTTTAAACTTACATTAATTTTAAAGTTTCCGCTTATGTGTCTTATTATAAGCACAAGATATTGTTAAAAGCTGTTGCTAGTGAATTTGTTCTTTTCATAATTGGGTTATAAAGGGAGTAAAATAATCTGCAGTGCATGAGTTATAGGTTATATTTGTGCTGCAGGTGACGATTCAACCCAGGCTTCAGAGTCCTCTGACACCCAGGCTGCTCGGACCAATTCCAGACACCATCTGCTCCGACACAAACTCACCATGGATGAGAGAACATCAAGTGACAAGGCTGCAGCAGAAAAGGATGAAGGGGAGCAGGAAGGGAAGACCAGAGCCAGAAGCAAACAGATGTGCAGTAATGAGAGTAAGGATACCTCCTACATGAGAAAGTGATCCGTCTGAACATTTAATGTGCACCATGTTACAATGTCTGACTGTTGTTTTTTGGAATAGACAGTGAAAGCGATGGAAGCAAGACTAAGTCAGACCTGGAAGACGAGGATATGAGTGAGGAGCTGAGTCAGTCGGAAAGTGAGACCAGTGAAAAGAGATTCAGAAGGTATCGTCATTTCAAGCACCCTCAAGAACAAAAAGTCCGGTTTTCCTGTCACGATGTGGTCATTTTTAAGTTCAGTTCATGAAATGCTCACATAAAATTGATTCAGTTTAATCCACACTGACATTGCTGGCTACTTAGAAAATGTTTATTGATGGGGAAAGTACTCCTACATTACCAAGATCCCTTTATAAAGTAAAAACATCAATAATATTGCATTAAAAGTAGATTCCTGCATGAAAAGTTTTACTCAAACATTAATATAGAAGTATTTGAATAAAATGTACCATGGTACTATACCTGGTGTTTTACCCTTTAAAACAGAAACTGAAGTGCAAAGGCACAGAGCAAGGCCACAATGTAGTCAACACCTATACAGGCATATACTGAACAGTAATGCAATACAATAGACATCTTTATGAAGCTTATGACGTTAAAATGTGTTGTTTGTTTCTGAAGGAAGTTGATTCAGATCTGTGCTTTGCTGTCAGATTTGTTGCAGGGCCATCGTAGTGAATTGAATGATACTGTCTTTACCTCATGTGTACTGAATGGTTTTAGTAAATTCCATCACTACAAATCAAGCACATTTATAGATTTAAAGTAGAAACATCAAGATGTGTGTTAAATATTAAATTAGCTGTTTTACAGATTAATTCGAATAACTAACTGCATAGTCATTTAATACTGATGTTACAAAAAATATATCATCGAATTGGAAAATACTTTGGATCAAACACATTGGAATGTTCAAACAATGCATCATATTTTTAAGGTCATCGTTGGCCTGCGATTCTGCAAAGTACCAACAGCTGTCAGATTCATAAATATTCAGTATATGGATAAAACATGTAGTATTGGACACATTACTACAGTAAATTTAGTAAAAGTAACATGTACTCACCTCTTTGTTTCCTTTCAGATCCAGATTATCAACTAAGGAGAATGAAGGATTGCGTAGTTATGAACAGAAGAAACAACAGCCGCCCTGTATTTTGCTATCTGACTCCAGCAGTGAAAAGGTATCATTTAATGGACAAAGGAATAAACTGCTTTTCATTGTAATCTCTCATGCTGAACGTAGTTTATCTTTACTTCCCGGGCAAGGAAATGGAGGCAATTGTCTCAAGTGGTTACGTCACATTACATGAATGAACTACCGTTTCTGTACTTCAGGAGGGGGATGGGGATGGGGATGATAAGATCGAAGATTGTAAAGTCACCCCCAAGGGAAGGAAGAAGATTCGCAAAATCATCGATGATGTGAATCTCCGCGCTGAGACCCAGGAAGCTCTGCGGGAGGAGCAAGAGCGATGTAAACGTTTGGCAACTAGGGAACAACAGATGGAGGACCGAAGAGAGGTACTGTGTGTACACATCAGTGTATAATTGTGTATGTATGAATGGGTGAATGTGAGGTCTCTGTAAAGCGCTTTGGTATAAAATGCGCTATACAAGTACTGTCCATTTATCACTTACCTGGCCAAACATACCATTATCCTTCACTGCATATCTGGCCAGAATGGACATTCAGTGCAACAGCATTAGTAAGGCATTTGAAATTGAGACGGTACACCATACATGATTCATTTTGAGGAGAAGAGCATCTTCAATACATTGAGCAGCATCAGTGTGTTGCATTTTGAATACAGTTTGGTGTGATGAGGGCATTGAAGTCTGGAAGGTGATGCATATTACAGATCAAGTGAAAGAAAAAGGTGTTTTGGTCATGAACTTCATAAAAAAATAGGATAAGATATCAAAGTTCATATTTTTCCTCCTGGAAGGCCAAAAATGTGACATGACGCACAGAACAAACTAATAGTGCAGCTATGATGCAACGTAATAGCAGAAAGTTTGATTTTGAACTTAATGTTGTGCTTTATGTCACAAACTTGATCGTGACAAGAACGGCTACTGCAAATGTTACTGTCTCATTACGCACGAAAACACGTTTGTGTTTACTGGAAGAACTTCAACATTTTACACAGTTATTTATTTAGTATATTCTCATGTATAATGTACAGGCATGACTGATATTTCCATGTTGATGAGTGCTTTTGTCTTCCAGGTGACTGTTATACAGGACGAGCTCTCGAAAGTGGTGTGTCCCGTCACTACCAAGCTGATCCTGGATCAGGATGAGGTCACCAAACAGCCTCTTATTCAAGTGCACGAAAACCTGGTGAAAAAACTGAAGCCTCACCAGGTGGATGGTTAGTATGTGCTCTCCCTCCCCACACACACACACACACAATACATAATACAGAGGAGCTGATGGATGGGTTTTATTTTATCGAAATTAATCTGAAAAGTGTCAAAAGAAACTCAAACTCAAACCCTTGAGTCCGAAGGGTTGAGCTGTTGTCTTGGATCTTGGAGTGTGGTTACGTATGGGGGTGGAGTAGCATGTATTACTTTACATTAACACTAATCTTCACACAACCTCTCAATCCTGTTTTTTGTGCTCAGAATAAATAAACATGTTTGTTTTACTGTTTTCTCTTTATTCCCTATAAAGGCGTCCAGTTTATCTGGGACTCTTGTTGTGAGACTGTGAAGAAGGCCAACTCCTCCCCTGGATCAGGATGCATCCTGGCTCATTGCATGGGCCTGGGGAAGACGCTTCAGGTGTGGAGAAGGATTTCCCCTCGCCAATATTCTGCTTCGATTAGGTTTATTTAAGCCTCATTTATACGTTACATTAACGTGCGTTCACTTTATCCAAGAGAGATCACATATTGATGCGAGGTGTAAATGCTCGCAGGGTGCGTTGTGATTTTGAATGCTCTCCAATCTGTTATCACAGTCGTGGCAGCGTTATCACAGATGTGTTGTCTTCTAGGTGGTGACGTTCCTCCACACAGTGCTTCTGTCTCAGAACCTGATATTCAGAACGGCCCTGGTGGTCTGTCCGCTAAATACGGTCCTCAACTGGGTCGGCGAATTCGAGAAATGGCAACACAACATGCAACAAAAAGTAAAGGTACGCAAAGCTGAAATATTGTGTAGCATAATTGAGGAGTCTTGATACAGAAATTCTGTGTTCAGTGTCCTCTCCAAACATATACAATAGTACAAGGTTACTCTCTACAGGTTACAGGACTGGTCATGGTCAAAAAGCCTCTGGCACGCCTCAGAGCTCTGCAGAAGTGGCACATGGAAGGAGGCGTTATGATTATGGGATATGAGCTGTTCCGCAACCTCTCACTGGGCCACAAAGTCGTCAATCAGCAGTGGAAGAGCAACTTTAAGGAAATGTTGGTGGATCCAGGTACTTTTTACTTTACACTGGCACGATACCGTCACAATGTTTTTCATTCTTCTCCATGTTTTCTGTTTCATTTGGAGTTCACATCTGTTTCTCTAACAAGCGTTTATTGTTCAGGTCCGGACCTTGTGGTTTGCGACGAAGGACACACCCTGCGGAACGAAGCATCGAGTACCTCCAAAGCCATGAGTGCCATCAAGACCCGGCGAAGAGTCGTGCTCACTGGAACACCGATGCAGAACAACCTGGTGGAGTGTAAGTCTGCGTAAGCATATTGAATTGTGTAAGGAAGGATCTCTGTATTAATAAAAGATATTTTGCTCTCGCAGACCACTACATGGTGAATTTCATCAAGGAGAATCTCCTGGGCTCTCTGGGGGAGTTCAGAAACCGCTTCATCAACCCCATAGAGAACGGCCAGTGTGCCGACTCCACGCCAAACGACGTCCGAATCATGAAGAAACGCGCCCACGTCCTTTACGCTATGTTGGCGAGATGTGTACAGGTACATAGTTTTCTATCATTTTACTTTTCTCTACATTCTATCAGTGGATGAGACTAACTGGTGGGCATACATAGTGTTTTATCTTACGGTGTTGTCGGTAAGAGAAGACAAAATCACACGGAATAATGGTAGCAGTTTAATTTGAAAGAAACATTTGACTGTGTGGTCCCAACGCAGACAAGTTGTGACGCCGCTGTGTCTTTGTCGTTCCCCTAGAGACGGGATTACTCGGTGCTGACGGAGTTCCTGCGCCCCAAACACGAGTACGTGCTGGCAGTGAGGATCACCCCGCTTCAGTATAAGTTGTACCGCTACTACCTGGACCACATCACACGTAGGGAACCGATTATTTTGTTCTAGATATATGGAAAATCTACGGTAGTTAAAGCACAAATTCTGATTGAACGCTTTGATACGAGATATGATCCACAGCCGACGCTGGATCTGGAGCTGAACTGAACTTTTAGACGACCTGAAATGGATCCCGTGTTCTCACTTCTTCCAGGTTTGCGGCCCTTGACTGATGGAGTGAAAAGGAAGACCGGCGCAAACCTCTTCAAGGACTTTCACGTCCTAGGCCGAATTTGGACTCATCCCTGGTGCCTTCAGCTCAGCTACATCAGCAAAGAAAACAAGGTACAGCGTAACCCTGAACGCAACACGTGCCGTCATCCGTCATCAGTGGGACTTCATGCGGAATGTTAACACTCGATTGGGTCTTTTATCACAGGGACATTTTGCTAAGAAGAATCGGCGTAAAGCTGCAGAACTGTTAAGAAGTGAAGAATCCACAGTGACTGACAGGTAAGGCAGCAATCAAACTGGCCACAGGGGGGCTCCATGTCAAGTATGATCAAACAGCAGGGAGCATCTAAGCTCAGTTTGGGAGTGTAAGCAGGTACAGAAAATAGATGGGATCGATGGATAGTTGATTAAAAACATGTTCGTGCTTTGTGAATATGAGCTACAAGTTGTTTTAGAAAGTGTAACCGAACAAATCCAGGTGTCGTCTCTTTATCGTCCTTCTGCGACGTCTCTTAGTGGGCTGAGAGAGACCAAAGAAAAAGAAGCAAATAAAGACGACAACATTCAAGACCAACAAGGCGTCCCAACAGCAGACGGTACTGAAAGTCCACGTATCTGTTATTCAGTCTGCATCTTACAGATCGCGCAGTAATATGGGTTTTCCCCTTTCACATATTTCTGTGTAGGAGACAAAACTGCCGTGAGTTCTCAACCTGACAGTCAGGATGAGGGTTGGTACAAGAACATGCTGTGCGGAGCTGATGCCAAAATCCTGGAGCACTCTGGGAAGATGGTTCTTCTATTTGAGATCCTCAGAATGGCAGAGGAACTAGGGGACAAAGTGTACGTCTGTCTCTGCTCTCAAGCAACTTTAAGCACAGAAATACCGCGAGCTCTCCGTTTGTACTCGCATCTAAACGATCTGTTTTCGCGTCACCACCGCAGGCTTGTGTTCAGTCAGTCCTTGATCTCATTAGACCTCATTGAGGATTTCCTCGAGGCTTCTCATCACGGCAGAATGAACAGACAGTCGCCATACAAAGGTATTCACTAGTTTATTTCCAAAAACTACTTGCTTACGAACCCTCTTCCTTGGTAATAATACGTTGTCGACTTTTTGTGCTCTCTAACATCGTAGGCACTGGAAGCTGGATCAGGAACAGAGATTACTATCGTCTCGATGGCTCCACCAATGCGATGTTGAGGAAGAAATGGGAAGAAGCGTTCAATGATGACACCAATGTCAGGTACGAATGATCTTTATCCTGATTACACAGTACAGTATGCGGCCGTATCAGAGTTTCTGGAAAGACATTATGGAACAAAATGTGTAAAGGCCCCAGTGTGCTTCAAAACAGAACTCAGAAAGAGCTGAAATCTCTCTGTCTTGATCCTCGCAAGACCTCTTTTTGTCTCTGGATGTTCTCCTGCTTATGAAGTTCGCTGGGGCCTTAACAGTATCTTGGTGCGAGACCCCTCACCCACACTGATCTTTACCCTCAGCGGTCGCTTGTTTCTCATCTCGACAAGAGCCGGGTCACTCGGCATTAACCTCGTGGCCGCCAACCGAGTCGTCATCTTTGATGCCTCGTGGAATCCATCCTACGACATACAGAGCATCTACAGGGTGTACCGCTTCGGTCAGCGGAAACACGTGTTTGTGTACCGCTTATTGGCGCAGGTAAGCTCGCCGGCCCCTATTCAGCGAGCCTGTTGAGATGAAGACGAAAGGAAATGTGTGAAAGTGAGTCGAGTCTGAACCATTTTGTCCTCTCCTCCCTGGTTCTTCCTCTCCTCTGCAGGGCACCATGGAGGAGAAGATCTACGATCGCCAGGTGACGAAGCAGTCTATGTCATACCGAGTGGTGGACCAGCAACAGATCGAGAGACACTTCACCCTTTCTGAATTGATGGAACTTTACACGTTTGAACCAGAGCTGTTGGATGGCCCAAACTCTAAGAAAAGCAAGAGAACCTCCTCTGTTTTACCAAAGGTGACTTAACCAGGTTTATTTTCACATATTCACGGTTGTCTCTAATCATAAACTGCTGTGAATTTGCTGCACGGACCTCAATTGTGCTCCCCTCTCAGGATGAGGTCCTGGCAGAGCTATTGCAACGCTGCAAAGAGCAAATAGTGCGCTACCATGAGCACGGATCTCTGCTGGACCACAAGCAAGAGGAGGAACTCAGCGAGGCAGAGCGCAAGGCCGCCTGGGCCGAGTACGAGGCGGAGGTAAAGAGCCGCACGCTGCAGAGCATTCACATCTACAGCTCCAGAGCTCCTGATGCTTCTCCGGCTGTCACGTACTCTGTATTCCTGACTGCGTCTCTTCCTCTCCTCAGTCAAACACAGCTTGCCCTCCGCTCACCATCAACCAGATCGACTTGAAAGACCAAAGCAATGAAGAGCTCCTGGTATGAATCTGTTCGAGATTTTCGCTGAATTGCCTCTCCAGTGTCCCGTTGGTATTTTATGTGGCATCTAACATGAAACATGTCTCCACAGAAACTGCTGAACAAGAGCCGAGCGAACATGGAAGCGGCCACGATGTCACAGCAGACTGTGAAATCTCACACCATGGAGGAGTACATGGCCCTAGTGGTGAGTGAGATGAAGTGCTTGTTCTGCTTGTTCTGCTAGTTGTGGTAAATAAAGTGTTCAAAATTAATTTAAGGGAAATTAATCTCAGTGATTATAAGCATGAATATTCCTTGTTTTGTTCCCCAATATTATGCATTAATTCTACACCCGAATCAAGCATGTAGACGTTCACATTTTCGATGATCGTGCACTTTGCAACGGGCACAATGAGGAAATGCAAGTTTTCCCTGACGTTTACCGATTCAAATATTCCAACTGGCTGGCGAAGGATTCCAAACGTGAAAGCAAAATGCCAACTTTGCATAGAGTCTTTGTTTTCAGTTTTCAGGCACTTCTCAATTTTGTTATAGCTAACTAATATTTCCACATTCAAGCTTGACAGCCCGTGCAGACACACTGGTGCACTCTGCTGCCTTCCACGCGGCGCATGCGTCTTTAAAGTGTGCAGCAGCTGATCCTTAATAGCAGAACTTCATTCAAATTAGCCGAACTGTGGCTGCGCTCATTTACATCATCAGTGTTAGTAAATACACGGCAAAATTGAAGAATTGCTGGTGGTGATGTGTGGTGTGCTTAGTAAAATTGCCCATATGTCTTAAGTGGAAGCTTGCAGCTGCTCTTTCATCTATTTGAATTATAAAAATGCGAAATATCGTCCTAAATTTTGAAAAAGTATGAAATTTTAAAACGGAAAATGTGTTGTTTTGCGTTGCGTTAAAGGTGGGCTCAGGTTCACTTGTCACTGATTGTCAAAAACTTTCCGATCAATAGACATAAACAAAAGCACACAGCTGCTCCTGTTCAACTCTCGCTCTCCAAAGTGTGTACCATTCGTATGTACTCCTGTAGATATGGTTCGAATCTTTCAATACATTAACGGATATGTTTGCTTATTTTACAGCGGCAGCAGTATCCTCATTTGCTCGAGGTAGAGGTCAACAGCAAGGCTTGGGTTTGGAAATGCTGCGATGAAAAGGAGAGGGAGCGAAGGAAAGCATTTCATCGAGAGGCTCTCACACAACACCAAGCAGTAAGTCGTCACCTATGCTGTGGTTTGGGTGGGGGTGTGTGTGTG
>OMOW01062850.1:3865-19596 GCA_900312555.1 Lamprogrammus exutus
ACACAGAAAGAAGCGTCCCATCCGTTCTGGGCTGATTTTGTGGCGTTTGTTTTGACTAAATACCTCTAAACTGGCTGCTATGTGATAGCACCCAGTTTAGAGGTATTTAGTGGGCGCATCTTGGTTAAAGCGGAGAATGTAGGATTTGTTGTGATGGATATAACTGATCATGACACATTAATAGCTATAGCAATAATACACTGTCAACACATATAAGCCAGATAGTATTTCAACTAAATCTGAAACTGCATTCTTTGCTCTTGATTTTCATTCAGCGCAACTGTAGATTTAAGACCACTTTCATCAAAACAAACTCAACTTGTTTTTAATCATTAGAGGATTTTGGAGGTTCATTAAAATATAATTACTCTGAGATGCCGTTTTTTTTTAGATTGCCTGTTAAAAACCATTCATTTTTAGAAGTAGAGTCAAGTGATGACATGCCAAATTCCCAGAAGTTGCAAGAGAATAGCATCTGCAAGCTAGGCTGTATGTGGTCTTTTCATTTCACACAGGCCTTTTAGGGATTGGGCCAGGATCTATGACCCACTGTACATTATAAAATGTAGAATGTCACATCTTTTTGGTAAATTGAATACAATTTGTCCCAAGAGAAACTGCCACAATCATTCTGATGGCGCTCTACTCTTTGTTTTCTTGTCACTTAAAATGTTGTTTTGTGATACAAATGTACCAGTTAACCAAGCCTATAAGGCTGGAATGTATTTAGCAGCTTTGCAATAACTCAAAGAATTGACAGACAGACTATATCAAAGTCATACTCTGAGCTCCATTAAGGCTTGTGCGCAAAAAATGCTACTAAATGTCCAGGGTAGGCAAAGAGATACAGGAATTCATTACAGTTTCAGTGAATGCTGAGACATGATCAAAGTATGCAACATTTTTGTCCTGACATGACTGATTGGAAAGAAGTTGGAGCGATGCCTGAAAACCCGTCCCTCCGGGTTTCTCGCCTTATTAATTTCCTCTCATTCTGAGCGACTTCACCACTGTGATCACAACACTACCTTTGAACCCAGAGAGTTCGAAAACAAGAAATGGCTACACTGTGCAGGCCTTTCCAATTAGATGTATCAAATCCCTGTGAATGCTGACAGATGAGAATTATGATGGATGCACTTAATTTTTTCATCCCCAATCCATATCAATCAATTGGGCGCTCTATTCAGGTCAGAGTGCTCCTACATACCTCCTCTTTCAGCCTTGTGCAAGTTTTTCTGGATTATGAGCCAAACCTAACGGTCTCTCTAGGGAGGTTTAGATGATGTGCCGAGAACAGGCAAGGGGATAATTAACTCCGCTTTCCAATTAGGACAGAGCAATCCATTGAGGATACAGCTAGAGACAGGATAAATACCCAGACATCAGTGTGGGAGGAGGGCAGGAGGAGGCAGACAGATAAATAATGAGGGGAGGAAATACACATGCTATTGCTAAACACAATCAAATGCCACAATAAGTGATTGATGCATATTTCAGATATGCTGTGTGCCTATTCCATCGTGTATTAGTTTGCAGATAATAGATGTTGAGCAATTTTATTTCACTTTACTGCGAAAAGAACCCATATCAAGGGAGCTACGTGCCAAAGGAGTATGTAGAATCATTTGGAATTTAGTATATTTTGTAAGCTTATAGCTTCTGTTGAAGAATTACTCTAGTTTATGTACTTATAGTTTTTTGAGCAGCAGTGTGACATTATGTCTTATGATTTTATATGGCTTACACCCCCCTTTAGTCACATCACTTTCAGTGTTTGTCACAAATTTGGTGAGTTATTATTGTGTACATAGTCATTTTAAAAATAACAACGTGCTCAGAATATTCAGTTCAAATGTTTCAAGACCTGCAGCCGATGTCATGTTTCACTAAATAGACAATAAATGTGGATCTGAGAGAATGAATTTTACCCTAGCCAAACTAAAATATGCACTGTTGAAGTAATTCCTCCTATTGAGGGTGGAGCATCGAGTTCTGTTTCACTAAGTAGCTTCTGTAGACCACTGAATTTACTAGTTTTTCCTCCAGAGGCTCAGGAGTACTTAGAGTTTAAAGCATTTGTTTTGCAGTAATAAAGTATGACCCCGAGAAATTGTACTTTACACACTACTAAAAATACTAAAATACAAATGGTGCAGCGTGTGAAATACAGAAGCAGATTAAGCAGCTCTCCTGCTGAGCAAGACCACTGTTCCTTTGAGTTTTAGGTTGCTGTTGTAGTTTCAGTCATTTGATGTGTTACTAATGGTATTTTTAAGCCAGTTGTTCTGACTCCATCTGTGCCGCAGCAGATCAGATCACATTTACCCTCTGTCATGTGTTATATTTCACAGAGAAGGTGTAATCTGTTAGCTGGTACTAAGCAAAGAAGGACCCAGAGGAAAGAAAATATTTGGCATGGTCTCGCCGACCATCTCCTCTTCATCTTAGCAAGATACGAAACAAAATCCAGTTGAACATGGAGCAAAGGCGCATTTGCAGGAAATTACACATTGAACAGGATTCATATGGTGCCATTCATGTTACACTCGTCTTGATTTCTGTGAAATAATTTGTTGGCAGTGAAATAGACCCTGACACTGCAATTATTATGTGCACAGTTACACCTGAGGGAAATGAAACTCGGAAAAAGACCCAAATTCTTTGAATTCAAATCAGTAAGATAATTTGGCTCTTATTATACACCTTTGTTGTTTTTAATCAGGAGAGACGCTCATCGTGAATCCTGTATGAATTATTGCAGTTGATCACACCTTCAACTGAACCCTGTGTAAGGCAGACATCATTGTTTGTGTATTCAATCTGCTGCTGACGCTGATTAATTACTTATGGATATTTATCATCATACACAAAACTAGTGACAGTGGCTGGGAGCTGATGAAATACTGCAAGAGTATCGTAAATACAAATCCTTTAGCAAATAGCCTCCAAATGAATCAGCAACTACCAGGCTAAGTAAGGGTCTCACAATGATTCCATTATTCATCCCATTAACTTAATTTCTTCACGCGCAGTGAGCATCTGCTGAGGAACAGTTTATTACGACCTGCATATGAATGATTTCAGATTTGATCACAGCGTGTCAAATCATCTCTCATGCACAACATGTAGGAAGGCAGTACCTAAGCAAATGTGTGTGAGAGGCATATGGGGAGGGGGTGGGGGGTCATGTGGCATGGTGCAACATGACAGTGAGACAGCCTCAGGATGAAAGGAAAAAAAACTAACAGCCAGAGGGTTTGGTGTTCAATGACAGCCTGTCAGTGTCTTTGAGTTCCACTTGTTTTAGTTGACAGTGTAAATCAGCCAAGCTTCATTCACATTGTGCCATCTTCACTCAGTGAAAATGAAGAGTTTAATTCTGAAAGCACTTGACCAGTGTAGTGCAGAGGTGGTAAAACACATCAGATGTGAGAAATACTGTAGGAATAGAATAGTGAGAGAGGGAGGCATTTATGTCTATACATTCAGTGCTACAGAGTCTATTAACGGCTTGGAAGTGTGAGCGTCAAAGTGTTACAGGCAAATTGTTGTTGTTGGTTAATTAATCAGTTTAAATTCCTATGGTATTGTTTCCTAACATCACAAATGACCATTGTAATGTGAAATACTCATTACTATAGCGATGAATGTTTTGTACCGCGAAATAACTTAATACCACTGATACATTTACAAGGTCAAAAGCAACTCAGGGCTTGGAGTTTGTAAGCTATGTTTTTGTCAATTTTCAATGGTGTAAATACTGTTATACAGAACCTTTACTTTGACACTGATGAGATTAACAACCTGGGCATGGAAACTGCACCACTGCATCAAAGCATTTCGCTGTATTTCGTTTGATTCTAAAAAGGACCAAGTTTCAGTAACAAAGACTTGCATCCGTTAACTTAAATAAAAACATTTTTTTATAATTTCACAGTTGAAATAGCTCGGGTGACTTCCTCTTCTCCCCGAGTTGTAAAGTAAGGCCGTTTTAACACCAACTGCTCTATAGGAAGTGCTATATTACTTGTAAAGTGCAATCTGCACTATTTGAAGCGACCATGACTCCATGATTTCCAACTAGGCAGATATTTACGTTTATTCATTTGGGAAAACATTATATGCAGAGCAACTTACAAGTGTAGTATGGCACAGGGAACAAGCTGATCAAGGAGAAACATGGACTATAAGTCCAACAAAGCAAAGTTTCACGTCCACTGCGTTTAAGTGTACACATGCAATAGGTCCATAAAGTCAATAGGCAGAGTGAAGGTGTTCATGGAATGGTTTTTAAAGTCATTAGGCCTTTTTATAGACAGAGGGGTTTCAGCACATTGAATGGTGTTGTGTAACTCATTCCACAGAAGAAAATAGTCTAGTTTAAGATTTAGAGCCATGCTGGATGAGACATTTTACATTAGCAGAGCACAGTGCCTGAGAGGGAGCATAGACATGAATGAAGGATTTCAGGTAGGTGGGTGTTGTTCTATTCGCTGCTTTGTAGGTAAACATCAAGAAGTTTAACTTGATGCGAGCACCTACTGGAAGCCACTGGAGTCACATGTACCCTTTTTGGCTGGTGGAAGACCAGATGCGCTGTCACATTCTGCGTCATTCGAAGATGTTTCAATGCATTTGCTTTCATCTTCCTTGTGCACAAACGACTGTAATAAGATAGCCTTACAGTGATGAGGTAAGCATTCAGGTGTGTCACACTGGAAAATAAATAGCTTTGCCTCATTTCCTTCCAATGGGATCGTGCTTTAGCCTGTAGGATATTTAGTAACTGTAGTGAAAGTCAAATTTGGGCATTACCATGGTGATGTTTGGCCTTAGTTATGCACATGACTGTCACACAAAAGTGTCCTGACCTTAAAGGTTTGACTGCCATCTGATGTCACGGTTCTAAGGAAGTTAAATAAGATTTTTTTTTTATTCAACTCATGTAGTCGCTGTGAAACTTTATACAAACTAATTTCATAATAAATGCTATTGAAAGGTTAAATAAATAAATTATTGCCAACAGTTGCAGCTGTAATATTAGCTTCAAGGGTTTCGTCATTATTATCATCAACTTCATAATTTTCTTTGTCGAGTTTAAAACAGCAGCCTGTGTCAGATGGGTGTGAAAACATGCTGCATCTCTGGGATATCTGCTTTGTCTTGCTGTTGCTACAATAAGTGCTTACTGCTCACAGGAGTTCTGACAGTCAGTGTGAGTACTGTATGTACGTACAGTATGTGTGTCTGTGTGTGGGAGAAACGATGAGTGCAGGGATAGTCTATTATAGCCACATGGAAGACAACCATAGGTCATTTCATATAACAGGATGCATTTCTATAGGCCTGAACCTCATGTTTGGCATCTTTGCAATGTTCGACACATACTCTCTACAATAAATATATTATAAATATTATAATATTATAAATATAATATTACAATATTATAAAAATGAATGAAAATAACAAAAGCATATGACCCATTTAAAGTACATCTCCCTCTATTTCTCATGTTGTTTTTCGTTCCCAATACTTCACTACAGTATATGAGTAAATTTGTTTTTAATGATAATTTGCTATAGTGGTAAAACGAAAAACATCTTCAGTGTCACTACTGAAATATTATAAGCCAGCTTCATTGTGCTTTGTGACCTTTTCAGCCTTGAGGCATTTTGAAGCTCAGAGGGGAAGCCAACTTGTTGTAAATGACATGCCAGTTTGGAGAAATACCAATATGGGGCAAATGTAAAACATGAGCTTTATTGTCAGATAAGATTAAAAAATAAACATTTCTGTTAGCTAAAATTTCAGTTCATTGTGGCTTTTCATGTTTTTGGTCGGCAGCAGTATAGCAGAGTCACAGATGAGTTTCCTTATGAGAAGAAAATATTTTTTGTGCCATCACATGCATCTCAATATACAGTTTGGATGTGTATATAAGTTAAACATAATTGAAATTTATTAATTTACAGGTAACATTTTTCATCTTTACAAATTTAAGCCAAATAAATTCACATACCCATTTGAAAATATTGTCTTAAGGAAAATAAGGAACTGATTATATTTGATAATGTTTTTTTGCTGTTTTCTGATGATTGAATATTACTGATATGAACATTTAACAGCATCGGAACACGAAATCTTACATTTTGTTGTTGTCAAGTGTTAGTTGGCATATTAAAAGTTCTGACATTTATTTTGAGAGTAATTTGTTTAAATCTGGGGTGTTTAATTGTCATATTTGCTTATTATTGGATTACAGACACCTTTAACATTTGTTGTACCTTTTACATGTGTTTCCTTTGATATTAGGTGACAGTCCCCAAGAGCAAGAGCCTACTATAAAAGATGTCCTCTTAAAAGACAAAGGACACATTAAAATATATTTTGCAAGTACATTTTTGATGTGGCTATGCCAAATAGTTCTAAACCCTTTTCACCCATTACCTCACAAGCCTCCAATGAAGACATTTTTGGAAGCGTTGTGTTTGACAAGCATTTGACATTGTAAATCTCATTATGCAAATGCAATTGATTTGGGAGCATTTAAATCAGCAGGGGTGGACCATGAGGTTGAGCTTATAAACTAATTCTCTGTGAATATAATTTTTTTTAACAGATGAAGGTGATGATGCAGGCAGTACAAAGCCCCTAGAGGGTCAACTATTCACTCTCAATGTCTGTCTCTGTGGCCTTCCATTACATTATTCTTAAGGACAGCTGTCCACTGCAACATAAATATGCACCCCTTACTCCCTTATGGGTCACAGCAATCAGTGTCCCCCAGAGAACTGGCTGTCACATTATATGGCAGGGTAAAAGCATACTTAAATGAATGAAGTAGAGAGGCTCAGATCAGCTCCACAGGACTTCTTGCTACATGAAGGACAACAGGAATAGCAACCATTGGAAGGTTAAAAATGTTCCTCATGAGAATAAGTAATGTTAACATCCGTCTGACTGAAATATACACCACAGAAATATCACATCATGACATAAAACCAAGCCAAATCTCCTCAATTGTGACGAGAGGCCTCTCCTTTCTGGCACTGGATAGTCATAGTGTGAAAAACAGCATAAATAAACTGCAAGCATCCTCTGGAAAAAAGACATTCCTGTTGGAGTTGCCAGCAACAGGGCACCATATGTGCTTGCTGAGATAAAACGGAAGGGATGAGCATACCCCCTGTGGGTAAATACTCGTCAGACCAGAGTATTGGCTGCTGTGTGTCCAGATTATTCCATCCTTTGCTGGCAGTGCCAGGCACTGTCGTGCAGTCCTTATATCCTCTGAAGAGTTTGGACCATGGTGGGCTGGAATCTGGCCCCCAGTATCCTTCCGCATCCCTGGAAGGAGCACATATGTCTTGTTTTGGATATGTAGCCATTAAACCTACAATCTTGAATCTTGTTTTAGAGGTGTTTCCAGATAACAGTATTTCAGTGCTGTCTAATGGTCTCAATGATCTATTAATTTATGTCTGCTTTTCCTCTTATTTTTAAAGTAGCTATATGCATATTGAGGTCATGTTGTATATATAATTACGAATATTATCTTAATGTTCAACTACTCATTTTAAATATCTGTTTCTTTATGATCTGATAGAAATGTGAGCTAAATCTGATTTTTGTGCTTCCAGTCCTGTCATTTACTGCATCCGTACATGTCTCCTGGATCAAAAGGTTTAACTACAGTCACAGTTCACATGGCAGCCACTTGATATTGTCTGTTTGCATGCTGTGAAGCAGACACAGCCCTGCTGTTCACATGGCACCCATAAAATTTCAATTAGAAGCAATTTCATAGTCTCATATATAGCACATCTGATTGTTCAATGAACTTCAATATACGCAACTCACATGCAATGAGTTTTTCACGCCCCAATGACGATTTCATAATGGCAATTCAATAACAGAATTTGGTTTAGTCTGCTCTCGACAAAGGTAAGTGCTGTAGTCTGTGCTAAGGGTGAGATAAAACTACTTGCAGAGATAGAGCATGTGTATGCCCTTCACCTGACCATTTCAATTCAGCCACACAGGATATTGTTGTCCATTATAGCTGCTGCGTTAGTGTTAGGCGCCTTTATGACCAATGAGATTACTTTTTTGTCACACAGCACCCTTTCAGCTTTCTGCTGTTGGGTGAACCGTGTCAAGGGCACCATAACTCAAATCGCTATTCTGTGGTCGCAGTATTTCAGACGCTAAGATACTTCAATGCTGCTTGTGATAAATCACATCGGCTCCTCCCTAGACCTTTTCCATTAAAATCACAATGGAATTAAAAATGACTTCTGAATGTTATTTGCTAATTCTCCACTTTATATATTTAATATTTATTCACAACCAATAACAACAACCAATGCTAAAGCATTCAAAAACGTGTATTTTCTTGGTTTGACTTGAAGTTTTATTTTCTAACTACGGGCATACAAGAACCACTGCAGCAATTATGCATCATAGATGTTTGGATTGCCTCTCAGTCTCTACCATCAGACAAAATATCAGTGCAGTGTGTTGGGCTTTAGTGACACCATGTTTGCATCTTGGTGTGACAGCACAAGATTCTGCACAAAGCATTTCACAGTGCATTGCTTCACTGGGCTTCACTGCCTTTGTTTGTTAAGGTCCAACCCACCCACACAGTGCTGCTTCAATAAGAAATACCTTAGACTCTTAGGTATTTCTTACTCTAAGGCTTAGAGTATTGAAGCAAGACGCCACTGAGATGCTGGTTGTTGGTTTGTCAGTCAAAGGATTTGCAGCCTCATACAAGAATGAATCATAGCTTAAAGCCTTCACATTCACACACTAAATTAAATTAGGAGCCACCTGGGTTAGTTTTCGCTCTTTTTTTAATGTAATGTAATGTGATTTCAATGCATTCAGTGTGGGTATTTTTTTCTTCTTCCAAAGTTGCTGAGTTCCAGCAGTGAAGCCTGGATAAAATCACTGCCATCAATCAATAATAGATAATAAATCCATTTGTAAAACAAAGTTGAGGATGGCTGAAAAAACATTTTAACAGACTTTAGATATTTTACTAAACATATATTCTACCAGAAATGACTTAAATATGAAAAAATAAAATCCTGAATACACTTTCCACCTCGTAACCTGCCATTTATAAATCCCAAAATTTGCACACATAAATTACCCTCTCATCCTGATCCATTAACTCACACGGTTAAATAAATGTCACTCGTGAATAATCATATGCATGTAAACGTGATTGTTACATTATGGTAGTGACTTTTTTGTCTTAGAAAATAGCAAAGTTGTACCACCAGACTAAACCGGAAAGTCAGTGTTGTGAAATGAAAAGCTGCTGTCAAGTGTAGTTGAGATGATGTATGGTGATGTTATGCTCGCACACTATATTAACACAGGGACAAGATAGATAAGATAAGATAAACTTTATATATCCCTCAAGGGGAAATTTAGCTGCCATAGTAGCATGACAGTGGGCAGAAAGAAATAAAAATAAAACTGAGCATGAATGAAAAATATAGATAAAAATGTGCAAAAGTCCTAAATAGTAACATGTAACAAGGACTAAGTTGAATTAACAGAAAGTGCAATAGAATAGGATAAAGAACAGACTGAAAGATTAATTCTAAGAAACACGTAGCTGTTTGCATCTACCAAATGTCATCATGGGGACAGCAAAGCTGTCACCCATCTCATCTTGATAATGGAAAGCCCCAATTAGCAGCTTTGTGCCAGAAAAGTGTGAAAGAGAAACATTTACATGACAGCGAACGCAAGAGTGCTGCAGGTGCCTGAAATAAAGTCTTTCTTTAGTTTTTCTGATCACAGTGATACTGACCACAATTCAACATTCACATTCATTTCACTACACTAAAAATACTAAACCTGCATTAATCAATACAATACAAACCAGCACTAAACTCTGCAACTCTGTGGAGCTTTGAGGCATTTTAAACTAATTGCTTTGGTTTTTGAACCATAAATACACCATATGGCTGTGATAAAAAACTGTAGGCAGCCATTTCCAGCAAACAAGCTCTGATAAGCCAACCGCACGCTACCTGTCCACCACGAAATGATTGAGGACTGACAGACTAAGTAAACAGGAGGCTGGTGAAGAAAATCAAGCATCTGGCAGCTAAATACAGATTTTTTTCAGGAGTCCAAAACAGAGTAAGAGGGCAATTGTTTAATTTATAAAGATTGTTTCTTTATATAAGAAACGACTTAATTACCTAAACACAGAGAGAGGGAAATACATCCAGATATCATCTATCATTAAGAAAAACACGTAAGACACAAGTATACATCTAAATATTGCACATCATCATAAAAAAATACCTAAGAAAAAGAGGAATAGGGAAATACATAAAATATCACCTGTTGTATAACAACACAAATTATCACTTGTCATATAAAAAGTCAAGCATACTATTTTACATATATTTTACAGTCCTATAAAATTCAGCTACATCTGTCTTTTCACCAATGCCCTCCTGCTAATTTTTCCTTGTTCCTTATTCATTTGCATCGTGGCAGATACATCTTTGGTAGACTTAATCTTGTCCAGTTCTTTCATTTCTGTGATTTTCCTTGTTTAAATAGTATTTGTACCATTAGGGTCACCTCTTGTCTTATATATTCCATCAGACTTTCTGTTCTTGCATGAATCTTCAAGTCACCATTTGTCACAGGGGTGAGCTTATGCAGAATCGCATCACTTTCATAAATATAATGTATCTTCTAAATTCTTGATAGCTAACAGCTTGATTCTGTTTGGTTTCTAGCAGCAGAACCTTACTGAATATAGAAAATTGTAGTGCATATACCACACAGTGCTTTTCCACTGAATTAATTTGCAGTACCATTGCTCATACTGCATCCTTATATTTAATGAATTTCCCAAACTTATGCTCTGTCTGTATTTTATTCATGTGGCTGAAACACTGTATTATAATTGTCATTTTATTTCTTACCACTCCTTGAATCACAATTGTAACATGTATGCCTCATATGCCTCATGAATGTGTTAAGTAAGAATCAAAAGATTCAAAAGTTTCTCTTTAAGGCTCACTATTTTCTGATACTCTCTACTATACTACAAAACACTTAATAACATTAACATTTAAAAAAACAAAAACATGATAACTTCCTGTTAATTCGTAAGACTATATGACAACACCCATGTTCTCTACCATGTCAATGTCTAATAATCCCTTTGAGTAATTACTTTTAAATCTTACAAGATACAGTCTCAGATTATCTAATATTGTACCAATACTTCCTCTAAGCGAGTTATTATCCAACTCAAAATCAACTTTCAGAAAAATCATCCAAAAGGGTAAAAATGCCCGCAAAGAATACAGATTATTCCTGCTGACATTTTGGCTTAACTCAATGCATGTAAGCAAATCAACAGAAAAGACGTCTGACTGCTGTTATACCACATGTCTCTTCCTGGCTTTCTCTCAACTCAAACTATATCTGAAAGCACAGATAAAAGCTATACGCATATCAGAGAGACATTATGGTGAATAATTTGCTCCATTTCTCACAGCATCACTTGTGATTCATCATTTGCTGAGAATGTTTACAGACTTTGTGTTCCTGCAGGGTAGTATGTAGTTTGTACCTAAAGTGACTAATAATGAGTTTATGACTTCAGGATACTTTAGCCCCAAATAGCTAAGAGTTATCAGATAGACACATCTACACAGTTGGTATTTACAATTCAGGTCATTTCCAGTTCAGCTAACATTAAGATAGCAAGTGAAAGTGTCAGTCAGGATATGTCTGTCTTCATGTATCAATTCTAGTGATAATTTCTGGGGTGAAAATAATTCTGTAGCTAGTAGAGGAATGTTTTTAAAGTTGAGCTATCTCAGTTGCAAAATTCACAAAAGCGGCTGTAGTGTAGTGAACCGGCTGATTCGGACATATGGACTGAGGTCACACTTGAACATTGCTGATTGGTCATACGAAGGCTTCCCCAGCTAATCATCATCACTTTTGTGCAGAGTGAAACGGCAACAGAAGGTGAAAACTAAAAAATGAAACAAACAGCGTGACTCAGACTCAGGCAGGCCAAGTAGAAACAGTCTTTACTTTTCAAGCTTACAGTCAGCAACAGGATAGCATGCGGTGGCAGGTCAAGGCCTGAGTCAGCAGGTCCAAAAATACAGGCAGGGTTCAAATCTAGACAGGTAACGGTACCAAAGGGGCAAGACTAGTGTAGGGTCAAAACAACAAAAAAGGCAGGCTAAGGTCAAGAACACCAAATAACAAACAGGCAACCAAAATCTGAGAACTACAGCTGGAGCAGAGCTACTAAGGTGATCTGACAGAGACTATGGGGAAATAAACTACTATATATGCAGGGGACACTGATGAGAAGATGGGAATCAGATGTGTGGATCAAATGATGAGCAGAGGCAGGAACAGAGAATAATGTGGGGGGATGACAGAAATATTAGTCATCAAAACAAAACAATCAGATTCTGATTACAGGAAGGAACAGAAACTGGTGTCACCATGACAGTACTTGGGGTATTTAAGCCAGGCATCTGTCAAATGCGACAATAGATTTTCTGTTTAATGGACAGCATTTTCCAAAAGATTTTAGGAAGAGGAGTAATGCGAGGCTGGCAGCATTTCCTGTGAAACCCTCTGCATTTTCTGATCCATCAAGATGTCTTCGCTATCAACCCAGGCGAAATTGGTCAACCCGGAGGATATCTACGCTGTCATTCATTAATTTTCTCGCCTGGTGGCAACCGCTGTTCGCCCGATGGCTATTGAGTGACAGGGGAGACACTGAATGCAAAGCTGTCAAGAATGTGTCATGGTCTCAGTAAGGGCCGCCACTCTTTTGCTACCAGTGCTTACTAATTACATTCATAAAGCCATAAGTTTATGACTGACTTGAACAAATAAAACTAATGTCATTTCTGATGGGATTGCCAAAAGTCCCGCTAAATGTAAGGTATCAACAGTAGATGCAGATATGGTACATCACAAAACGTAATTACATCACTGCATCCCCAAATAATCCTGATAAGGCTAAATTATTCCATATATTTACGGGTGTAAATGTCTTTAATCACTAATTCCCAACCTTTTAATTAAAAGAGCAGTGAATGTATCTATACATCCGCAGCAGTCAACCTTCACACAGTGCACCCTGACGTTTCAGTTTCACTTGGCTGCTGATTCAGTATGTCAAACCATTTTTGCTTTCATATGCATTATCTGTAGTGCTTTATCTGTAGCGCATAGCAAAGTGAACCCCACAAAGCTGCTTTTCCTGTCCTTAGTATTACCCAGCTATAAAGTAATTCAACTATAAAGCGAGGTGAAGGCTATTTAAAGAGCCCCGCCTCTTCCTTCCCTTTATTGTCCACCATGTCTTCACAGTATTATCCATCCTACAATACCTAAACACAAAGCAGCACAAGTGAAATGAACTTTAGGCTCTACGCACAAAAGGTGTTTATGTGGATGTGCAGTGCAATGAACTCTCAAGAGCATAAGATCATTGTTAATCTGGTTTGGTTGGAAGTAATGTTTTATTATTAGTCCAATCCATTTAATTAATGGGTCTCTGCTTACAATGCAACCCAGCACTTCAATGGAACCTTTTGTCAACTCAGGATGGGAGGTGTAGGATTAATGTAAGTTGTATTACATATGACACAAGCTTTGAGACACTGGCAGGATGAAGAGTCAGAGATAAAGGACACTTCAATATGCCGCTGAGACTCTGTTATCTTGGATGACAATGGAGCCAGAGGGACCTGGTGACTCTGGGCACACTTCATTTACTCAATTTTAGAAAACTTGAATAAGATTTTAATCTACTGTAATTAATTTTTTTTAAATCCTTGGGGGGGGAAAAATCACAAAACTTCTTAAGAAAAAAAAATCAAATCCCCTTTAGAAATTAATGAGACTTAAACATTTTAAAACAAACTGGCAGAAAAACAGTACTATAAAAAGTCCTCCACAGTCGTCCTTTAATCAACAACAGAGCAGCTCTTTAGGTTCAACATTGAGGCCGAATTTAATGAAAAGTTGAAATGCAAAAATTATTTTAGAATTTTTAGAATACAGAGGCTCAAAAGTGCAAATGTTAAATTAGGTTAAGATATTTATCTCTTATATGTTGTTTTATTCACAATTAGGTTTATCTACTAGAGAGCTGCACAGGGACAATATTCTCTCTCTATCCCCAACCATACCTGGCTCACCTCCCAGTTATACAGTATACTACACAAACATTTCTATCTGAGCTGAAAAACAAGCTTGTTAGGGATCTCAGGTTATTGTGACCTAGACCAACATTCAATCAATTACGATTCCCTTGGGAATACCATTAAATTAATTCCCATTCCCTTGTCCCAACGGGAACATTTTAAATTTTGTCACCATGTTACCGCTGTCCCCATCCTCGTGCAGCTCACTAGCATCTAATGCATGATGCATATGCACAATGAGGGAATTTGATGGACTAGTCCTTTAAATGTCCTCTTAAGTCCAAGGACAAACAGGCGGACTGTGATTTCCTCCTGCTGAGTTGCAGTCAATGCCCACAGCAGGTGACACAGCATCCCTTTGTGTGGATTATAGCTGATACAGATAAAAGTGTCAAGGTCACGTCCAGCAGAGACATTGTCAAACTCCCACAGGTTTGACAATGTTGTTCACCTTGAAAAGCTTCTAAAAGCTTACAGTTCCACATTTGACACTGCACCTCAACATTGTTACATTTGAAACCAATCCCATGTGACACAAATCTTACTTTAATTATTCATTTGTATTCTTAAATATTACGGTATAAATAAAGTGCGGCACTGAAATTTACAAAAAAGTAGGACATCCTTCAGAAAATTCTACTCCACTGAATTTGACTTTCATTTGCCACCTAAAAAGGTGCACTGTAAAAAAAACTACAAATGCCCTTACTAGACTGGATGAAAAATGTTTACCAGTGAAGATATTGGCATATCTGCCACACTTTGATATTTTTTTTACTACATACATATATACGTATATATTGATAATTTAAAACCATTTTCTAGATTTTTTCAAATTTAAGGCATGGAAGAATCTTCTGGAGTCAACATTTATTTTTCTTCTTCAAAATTTGACTTGTTAAAGATTGATTTTAGATCAGGAATTTCTAGACCCACTTCTACATATGTACTACTTTAAAATGTAAAGTGGAAATGTTTTTCCTCCTAGAATCCTTTTAAAAAGTAAAAATCTGAATTAGAGAATAACTTTCAAGAATCAAGGGTCATTTTCTTGAATCCCTGTGACTTCAGATGGTTAAAATATTGAGCTCTAATGATATTTGAGGGTAAATTACTTACAAACTACCATTCCATCATAAATAATTTTAATAAGGTTCTCTCTCTCATTCACTAGCCTGTTGTACGTCTTCGGATTTACACAACAAGCCAGCAGAATTTCCTCACCAGAATGAAGCTGTGAAGACACTTTCTGCTGTAGAGCAAATTATTCTCCATGCCTGCAGGTACCGAGACACACTGTGCTTTGTAGTACAGATTCACACTAACAGCACACACCCACACAACCAACATGACTCCGTGGTAAGTCCAATTAGGGTCTTGAGGCAAAAACACATTGAACTGGTTAAAATCGTGTATCACATGAAGTTTCCCAAAGCATATTTTTCAGGTTGCCCATTAGAGAAGATCGGAAGAGCGTCGTGT
>OMOW01062852.1:4172-15605 GCA_900312555.1 Lamprogrammus exutus
TACACTCTTTCCCTACACGACGCTCTTCCGATCTCGGCTATAGCAATCTGTAACTTTTCTACCTGTTGATACTCAATGTAAACTGGCTGAATGTGGCAGTTAGAGGTGTTTGCAGTGTGGTTTGCGGTGTAGATGCCATCAGAAAAGTTAAGCTGTTAGTGGGTGTTTTCCCCTTATGTTTCAGTGGGCTCACTCCTTTTGGTTTTGTGTCTGCCTTTTAGAGGCATCAGTAAGATTAATGAGGCGTGGATTCGTATAGCTCTAACACGCTTATGATTAAATGTTTGCCTTTGGGGTCATTTTTCTCCCTACCACACTTGTAAAACATGCCTTTGATTTTAAAAAATGGCTAACATATCATGAACATTTTTCCCTCTCCGACACAAAGAAATGAAGACTTTTCTAGGAACATAACTTTGTTTCAAGCAGAGAATTTCATAATGCTGACATTTTAAGGCTGTGTGAGAACATTTCTATGCTGTTTTCCAATCTTACGTATCAGCTGTCATAATGAATGAGCTGATTACTGTTTGAACAGGATGGTGTCTGTTGTTAGACTGAACCTTGCACCGGTAACCCATGTAACAAACTGTACATTTTCTTGTAAATAAAATAAATATACATCACTTTGGTCTTTGTCTTTTTACTTATCAAGTAGAAAAATATTCATCTCAATCAAGTTCACCCCATTGATGATTATCTGTTTTAATTTATTTAGTTATTACGGCTGTGAAAACAAGCAGACAAGTTAACTGTAATCACATAAACCATTACATCTGACATTTAACAAAGATCACAGCTGACACTTTCCAACGTATAGCTTTGTACTTATGGATGCTGCTTCTGGTAGAATGATTTCCAGGTGTTCAACAGCAGACATTGCAGAACAAAGACTTGCCACTACAGTGGGACTGGAATGAGCACCTAATTAGATTTAGATGTCAACACCTTTCATCTTATCTTCTTTCAAGTGTGTACATTGTTCACAAACAGTGAAAAGCACATTCTGCCAGAATGCTTACACCGTCAATTTTGCACATCAGATTCAACTTATTCACAGGGAACACTAGTTCACATGGGAAAACAAATGTATAAATACTTTTGTGATTGTGCGTAAACTGACAAATTGTGACATCACATCAAGTTATTTTCAATTAGTGCTGAATACTGCAAGTTTGAACACTAAAGCCACTCCAAATGAGTGGAGGAATGACTTTGCCTCCTGTTGGAATCTGATTTGTAGGAAATTTTGAGAACCAAAAAAACAAAACAAGTAGAATCACTACCTCAATTGTCAATTACATCTCCCGTTCTCAGATGGGAGGAGTTGTGGAGACTGGTGCAGCAGGCAGGAAGGGGGAGGAGAGAGAGATTCCACCCACTCCACAATCAAACAGACACAACACCAAAACAAAATAACCCTTGGTATGTCACATGGGGCAGTTTCTCTGACGTTCCACCTCTACTTTTACAGCCACAAAAGCCTTTATCCTGTTGTTTTTACATGCTGAAGTGTTTCCCCCACGACCACCATGAATTTGATCTGTAATAACTGCGGAGTCCCCCTTTAAGCAGTCAGAAAACAGAGGCGATTTTTGTGACAAAACCGTATGTCCGTATTTTAGTCATGAAATAACGGAAGCATCATCAGGACATAACTCAAAGCACTCAATACAAGTTTGTTGTGCAAAAGTGGAAGAAAAAAAAAATACAGGAACGGTGGAATGGCAGAAGACAAGAGACAAATTATATTTCTTATTCAAAGCCCCTGCTAAAGCTAAAATATATTTCACATGGCAAAGGAATGCAGAAACCACCAAGGTGTTTCCTGAAATATCCCCATTTATTAATGAGTGTTCATCACACAGAAGAATAAACATGGCAGTTATACTCAAGTGTGATTTGTTCTGAAGTCCAAGCCAATGACGTTTTCTTTTAGAGCTCTGCATGCAAATCAGTGGGAGGCCTGAGGTTTCACGAGCTCGTATCGTCCCACCTGCCCTTCCTGTAAAAGCTGACCAATGAGCTGGTCTTTATGTACTTTGCGACTAACAATCAGAAACCGCTGCCGGCCCTGTCCGTACGACTTGCTTCTTAGGCCGTATTTCTGAGATACCTGGTGGATCTGCTTGCGTTCATCATTGGTGAGGTCAGTGGAGAAACGGAGATCATCCCGACGGTCTGAACTGACATAGTTTCGGATGATGTCCTCTATATCACGCTTGCTGAGCTGATTTCCAGATTTATCTGTGTCCATGCCCAACCCTTCCCGTGAGAACTGCTCCTTAACTCTGATAGGCTCTGCGATACCGTCCCCATCTCTGCCCAAACCGCCACCTTTCCAGCCCATCTTGCGAAGGAGCTGGTTTCCAATGTTGTCTTCTTTAATCTCCTGCCGTGTGGCTTCCTCCCCAGAACGAGCCAGAATCTGGGAACGGGATATGGCATCGTTGTGACCCTCCTTCCTTAGGTTGGATTTCACCACGGCCTGTGTCTGCCTCAAAGTGGCAAGGGCCTCTGTTGCAGCGACGTGCTTCACAATTTTCTTGGGCCCGATACCTGCTGCTACATACTGTCCTTCCAGGTAAACTTCACACCTCCAGCGATGGTCGGGAAGAACAGTGAACTTGTAATCAGCAGTCACTTTATTAAACTGAGCCGTGTCATTGATGATACAGATGGCATTGTCAGAGTTTTCCAGGATAACCAACTCACTCAGATGCTTCTTTTTGCCACCTTCTTGCCCAAAGCGTCCGCCGGAGGGGTCCGCATGATTATTTCCTCTGGAATACTGTGACTGTTGCTGTTGCTGCTGTTGTTGTTGTTGTTGCTGCTGCTGCTGCTGCAGTCGCTCTGCCTGATTCTGGCGAAGTTTCCTCACTGCCTCTTCAGCTGCAGCATGCTTTGAGCTCTTTTTTGTGCCTGTTGACTGTGCTACCAGTTCATCCTGGAGGAAAACACTACAAAGCCAAGCACAGTTGGGGAGCAAGTCGAACTTGTAGTCAATCTTCATGCGATTGTATGCTGCAGAGTTGTTGAGGATGCAGATGGCGTCATGAGCATTGTCCATAACCACAAACTCAGTCCAGTGCTTGCGTTTGTCAGGCTCATATTGGCCCTTCGAGCTGGGTGTTGGTTTATCCTCAGGGTTGCGGAGTGCAGGTACAAAGGCCGGGGTAGGGCTCTGCATCTGGCATACAACCATATCATTGACAATTGAGTGTCTGTATTTGCGCTGCACAACACGAATCTCCACTGGTTTCAGGAAGAGCTTTACAGCCTGCTCAGAGGCACGGTCCCTGGCTCCATTTTTACTACCAGAGTACCCGGTAGCAAGATAAACACCCTGACATCTCAGTTCACACGCGTAACCGTCCGGTGGTACTTTCCTGTTCTTCGGTAGGTCAGCATGAGGAATATCTTTCAAATTGACATAAATATACTCAGGATTGGTCTTGCAGGCCTGGATGCTGCGACTCAACATGAAATTGTAGTTCGGAGAGTCACTTCCAGTCATGAACATGGGGTCTCGAAAAGAAACGGCCAATGCAGCAGCCACATTCGTAATTAGCCTTTGCTTCTCATCCACTGTTGACTGGAATATGGGAAGAGGCTGTGATGAAGACCCTGTCTGAGAAGAGATGGGACTGCTCCGGCCTGGGCTGTTGTAGATCCTGTTGAATGGCCTGCTCGACGATGGCCTGTCCTGATGTCCATAGCCTAATCCTTGACGTCCTGCATCCCAGGCACCTGATCTATTCCCTCCCCTGTATCCGTTGTACCTGTGTGGCTGAGAGAAGGACTCTGAATTCCGAGTGGTTTGTGCTTCATACTTGGCTGTGTAGTCCTGCTGTGTTTTTTCCATGTAATTTGAGCTAGACCCCCTTCCTCCATAACCTAACCCACTTGTACTACCTGAAGATACCTCTCTGTCCCTATCTCTATGGGAACCCCAAGAGTCAGAACTGTATGATGGCACTCTGTCAAAACCAGGCTTCATGGAGGAGGAGCCATGAGCTCTAGCGGTACTGCTATAGGAAGGTTGCTCAGAGTCCCATTGTCTCCCACTGTATGGCTCGCTCCTCCTGCGCTCTTTGTCGTTTTCCTTCTCATCAGTGCCAGGCCCTCCACTACTACCACCACTGACAAAGTGTACTGGCTCAAATCTTGGTCTGGAACCAAATTTGGACACAGGCATTTTCCTCATGGGCTCGTCTCCTGCAATAACCAAGACACAAATAATGAGTTATGGATAAGGATGTCAGATTTACATATGACTTTTACAGCTGAATACATTTTATATCATCAACATCGGGATTACAACAGCCTTAATCTGTTAAACGTCTCATGAAAACTGATTTGAAAACATGCTTTCCACTGTTGATGAATTTCTGCATTAAACTGAATGTTGGGGGCAGGACTTTGTAATTCAGAGGAAGTCAAAGAGCATCAAGATGTGGTGGTACGTGTTGCACACTGGCTGTTAGGATGACAGTCTTTAGGAGCGAAGAGAGCTAAGAGGGACTTTAAAGGGCAACGGGTGCAAGACTGCTACATACACTGTATGTGTAAAATTGGCAAACTGCCATGGTCTGTGGATCTACTATGCCAAACACTCAGGTTTCAAGTAGTAGGATATCTACTCGCCATGGGGAGTGGTAAAGTTAAGACAAAAGAGAGCAGATCTAATTTCTAGTTAGAAGTCCTTACAGCCGACTCTGCTATTGAGTTGAATTGTTTTATTTATTTTAATGTATTATAACGAGCACAGTATTTATTTTTAATTCAGGTATTTACCATCGTTACAGTAATTTTGAGTTTTTCGTTTTGGTTTTATTCGTTAGTGAGAAGAGCACAGTAATCCAGGTATTAGCTGCTGTTATATTACAGGAAATCTCAGTTTTTCATTAATTTTCATTAAGAGCACAATTTTACAAGGATATTTTTATTTGTTTAATAATTATGAGTTTTATTACCTTTTTTATATTGTTTTTGGATGTAACATTCAGGAGTTTTACTTGTTCAATGCTGCTGTGCAAATTCCACTTATTTGCTTATTTTTGATATTTGATTATATTTGATGTTTGAGAATGTCTGTTATTGTTCCGAGTATTTTATTACATTTCGATTTGTCAGTTGTTGTTTTTTTGGAGGGACTTTGTCACCAATAATATAGGTTATCGGCAATGGCAGAGCCAAATAATAGGTACCTGCAGCGGAGCCAGAAATCTGGTTTTGGTTGGGCTCTATGGCAGACCCAAAACCAATTATTGATAATTTACAAGAAAAGGGTGGCATTTAAGCTTGAAATTCTGAGACATATGTAGCATATAGAGATAGACAGGCATCATTAACACTCACTGCCATCCGAAGAAGTATGTCTCTTTTTTGCTTCAGAAATAGGACTTGGGTCAAAAGAGGGCATTTCGCCAATGCCCGTCCCTTCTGCCATCACCAGCACAGTCCAAGTCAAATCCGGGCCATACCTGTTGTAAGGATGCATTAGATATCTGTCAGACGTGAGGTAAACAGATAAAACATGCAGGCACAGCCGTGTGTACATAATGGGTTAATACTCCATGCTGGCCACAGAATCCCCAAACATGCCCTGTAAAGACCACACTCCAGCAGCATTAATTACAAGAACATTAATTATTACTTCCCTGGACGAAACGTTAACTAGCACACTTAGCTGTAACGTTCATAGTGAAATTTGTCATTCTAAAACAAGGCCCTGGCAGGGTGACGCAGTAGGCCGACAGTCCAACATCCCGTCCATCTGACACGGAAATGCGTTCAAGCTCAACCGCCAAAATTTACAAAAACGTTCATTTCTTTATTGTGCCACATTCTTACCTTCAGCCTTTGGCCTTGGTCGGACTAATGTGCGCGTCTCTCAGCCGGGCAACAAACCGGAGATATTTTTAAGATGAACCGGCGGCTATTATTATCTTGCTAGCCTCTTATGCTAGCTAGCATTAGGAGGTAGCTAACCTAGTTCTCCTTCAACAGCGACTTTAGATATTTACTTTCCTGTACATGTCTACCCGCACTTAGAAGTAACCGACACGGACTTTTAGATGATCAATTACCCAGACGGAGAGTTGGAGTGCAGTACAAAACCCAAGAGAAGCTACAAAAACACAGTGAAGTTGCATACAGCATCCATTTTCTGGTCCAGCATCGGCAAAATCATGGCGTCTGTCACCGCACTGGCCCACAATGCTTTGCCGCCGGACAGTGGAAGCACACTTGGCTGCTGCTGCTGCTGTCGCTGGACCTCACATGTTATCGATCACAACTGTTAACATAATCTATATAAAGCACCTATAGAACTACATCGGTGCGGTGGAGGCAGGGTGCATAGTTTGGAGCCACATAACGGTGACCTGGGGAGTCCACAGCCCCTTTTTCAAATAAGTAATCTGACCTATTTTCCGTATTTTCATACGTTACAGCCATAATCTAAAATGGATCATCGTCATTTTTGCTCGGTAATCTACGCACAATACTCCGTAACGAAGAGGTCAAAATTGCTTTTTTTAAATGTCCCCGAAATTTATTGATTTTTTTAAGAGGAAAAAAAAAAAGTTAGTTATTACGGATTAAGACCCTTCTCTCAATTTATATCTGTGGCACTGTCCTGTCTTCTTTCTTCCCATTGTGTATATTCATTCTGGTAATATTGATAATAGTAATAATAATTGTTTTGATTTCACAACACATGGCTGTGTGTGCTAATTATAGATATGCTGATATTATGAGCACAAAATCCTGATAAGTTGATGTCTCCCAGCTTGTAAAACTACCCTGCTCTTATTGTCTAAATCAGTGGTTCTCAATCTGTGGTACATGTACCAGTGGTGATACATGAAGCACCCCCTTGTGGTATGCAAGACTATGGATATTTCAGCAGAGAATGAAACATTTGAAATCTTTTGAAATGACACAGTAGCAAATAATACACAGATAAAATTGGGGTAATAGATCATTTTAAAAGTTTTAATCATCATTTTAATTTACTTAAGACACGTGTAGATTACAACATTCTACCTGAGTGTCAAAAAACATTTGTTTTGGAGCTGGTGGGTTGTTAGTGAGGGGATACTTAAGATGGTTTGGTCTAGATGTATTCAATTTAAAAGGTTTGCAAACCACTGAGCTAAATATCAAGACAAAAATTAACATGAGACACACAAAAATTCAATACAACAGTAAGAGAGCAACATTGGCAGTGAAAAAACAAAAGCGTAAAATGTTTAAGATCATATTTTTATTGAAAATGTACATCAATGGAATCAAACCAAAGTAAGATACTGAATAATTTGTACTAGTGTGGGAGAGTAATTGACTACAAGAGGTCATGGAAGATGCTAGAAAAATGTATGGCATTTTCTGACACCAAAATGTCACTTCACACTCAGTCACATCCAAAGGTCATAGGTAATAAACAACAAATCTCCACTTCAATACACAAAATATATCCTTATAAATTATATAAATGCATGAGTATTCTTCAATACTTCTATCTGGGATTCAGGTCAAGTCCAACTTATACTAACATTTGGCAAAATCGGTTGAAACCATAGGACAGAGCAAATATACATTAATAATATGCAACATTTGAAGGAAACAGCAATGATACTGCAATACTAAGTTATCAAGGGGTAAAAAAAACAACCAAAAAAACAAGCAGATCAAAGGTCAAGATCACAGCAGCAATGAAATAAAAAGATGCATGCAAAATATAGAATAAGCTGGTGATTATTAAAGCACAATATGTAAAGGCCATTACATGTGACCTCCATGGTATTCAACAGTGACATGTAAACATGAGTTCCATCATTTCTCAAATGAAGTGCTGAGTATAAATATTGCTTTGGCTTTTGCATGATTGTGACTTCAATTTCATTTACCTTTCAGCTATTTGTGTCTGTAGTGGTTTGATGGTTGAATGGAGGCAAATTTCCATTTCAAACTGTGCCAGCATCAAGAAGAAAAACCATTACTATTCATTAATACTACTTCATAACATATTTTACATAGATCAGTAAGTGCAGCTGTTACTATATTCATTTTTCAACAGCAAGCCGTGATGTTTCCGTAGCTCACATCACATGCACTCTATGAAGAGCCAGTGTTCCCATTGAAAAGATGTGTGCATAGTGCAGGTCATTGTAATTTAGCTTTAACTACGAGTCATGTAAACTTGTGATTTTCTGGTTACTGACACAAACAAGCCTCTTTATATACACTAAGACATACAGTAGCAGCAGATTGAGCCGTGCCTGGTGCCCAACCTGCCTGTATCTTTGTTGATTAGGTGGTCAAAAATACCATGTGAGTGCACATTAGGCCATATTCAACAAAGGAGATGTGATGGAAGAAAAAAAGGTTGATACAGTGAGAAAGACAGGAAGAGGTATTGGGTGCTTAGTTCTTGCTGAAGCTGCAATCCCCTCTTCAGGTGGTGAGGACAGATTAAAAGAAGCTAAAGGGAGAACGAGAAAGAAAGGCAGCTGTTAGAGGATTTGACAGAGCGGAAAATCTTACAAAACTTTAGATCTCAGGTCAAAGATTTAGATGTCAAACTCATGTCAGAGAGCAAAAAGTCATTCACTAGTTTCACTATCATATGGACAAAACGAGGTGGTGGTGGTGTGATAATACAGCATCTTAAAACAGTCTATCAAGTATAAAATGATGATGGGATGATGTGGCTGCTGGTGACGCTGCATAATTACTTTTCAACAATGAATACATTTTGTAGGATGTGTTAAAATCACATTTGTCTACATTGTCTCTGGACCACTGCAGTTAGCAATCATGTAAACGTTACAACCAAACATAATTTTATGGATCATTCCCCTGACAACTTTAAAGGAAAACGTGTGAGTAGTTATTGGAAATGCAAAGCAAAAACATTGCAGCCACACATATTAAGCATAAACACAGAAGCTAAAGCAAGAATTAATATAGCACAGGATGATGAGGTTAAAGCAGCAGTAAAATACAGATACATATGAACCCCTATTATGCAAAGCAGACACAGATAAAGAAACCCTGAAGGGTGGGGTCCACAAAGCCTCTGGTCACAACTGAGGTACTCAGTACCCACAAAGGCTGGTCCCTTAGCACAGCTTGAGGGCTGAGGACCTACTCAGTGCAGAGCCAGGGATTACTGCAAAGGAAAGTGAATACACACAGACGAGTGAGCTCTAGGTTAGGAGGAGGGAATGGCACACAACCCTGATGATCTGCCACCGTGTGGTCCCAAAGTAGGTTAAAAAAACAAAACAGTTAATGGGTTTGAGGTTAAAGCTTCACACTGTCAAACTGCAACAAACATGATTTTTTGATATTTAGTTGTTAAGCATGGCTGTAAGAAATTATATTACTTGAAAAACACTATGTTCTCTGTTGAGATGTGAATAAAGATGAACACCTTTTATCCACTTCAAATCCAGCACTTTCCCACTACAGTGAGTTTACTAATGTACAGCAACATTTGTCATACACAATGATTATGGCCACAGTTGTCATATTTGGTGAAAATTGGCCTTTATTTTCTTTTGATGTAAAGATTCTTTTATATGAAACATTGATACAAAAACTGGTTCCTGCAGGACAATGAACATTATTAATATGATAAATGACTTTTAAATGTGCCCTAATAAAGAATAAAATAAAAGGTTACTACTGCACTGAACAGACACAATCATATATATAAATATATATATATAAAAAAAGGATATCACATTTGTGTAATAAAAGTGCAAATGTGAAAGCTAATACAAGTATACACATAACATATGACAATGAAAGGCATGGGAGGAGTGGAAAAAAGATCAAGCTCATATCTACTCATGCATAAGGCTAAAGTGAAACCACATCTGCAAAGGGGCCCAAACACAAACTATATACATCGATAAAACGTATTAAAAAGCCAAATTGTATTCATAGTCTAGATATCAAAGAATTATGGCTGATTTATTAATTAAATGTTCTGTTACATGTTAATAAAACACATAACTTGATTCATTACTGAAGATTCAAGTATGTCTTTCCTCCATAATGCTTTCTTTATTGTAGTCTGCTGTGGATCTCAGACTTAACACCCTGACGTCCGCATGGCTGATGCACATTTCACTTTAGCCTCATCACATTCCTGCCCATCACAACAGTAGTCATGTATGTTAATGTCGAAAGCTCACTGCATCATGCAAAGATCAAACCTAACGCGAAATGCATTTTTTGTATATCTATATTACAAAAAGGCCGAATAATTGCTTGTACAAAACCACATGAAAGACAAGCATCACTCAGCAAAAAAGTGGCGTGATTTAACCAATAAGGAGGCAAATTGATAGCAAGGCTCAGGGTCTTCCACAGAGCGGGGACATGTAGAGGGGTTGGATTATGGGGGGGTTGGGTGCAGGTGAGGAGGGGAGGGGTACTGTAAGGATGATGGGGTGGAAACTCATTCACAGCAGGATGGCCACAAGGGAGCACTTTTACAGGAATCCTAGACTGTAAATGAGAGAGAAGGGCTGTTATTCCTTTCTTTGAGTTAAAACATCAGGATACACACAGTTTCACATCAATGACATCGCATCAACATTAGTGAACAAATGGCAACGTGCTCTTGAGGCATTGCAGCTTAAAAAGTTCAGTGTAAAGAATTGAGCGTGCTTCAACAAGAAATGTGTGTATAGCTGTTTACTTTTCTTTAATGTGGCTAATAATTGCAAGTTGAAAACACACATCTAAAATTCCCAACAGTATTTCTTTCCTGGAGCTTTTAACTGCTTGTCAGGTCGCTGCTCTTTATTTTGCACAGTTATTTAAAAAAGCGTCTTTATTTTCATCTAATTCAATGGTCCTGAGCTGCTTGAGGAGTTTACAGATTGCAGGACAGATGTCTTCCTTCACTTCTCCTCTCCCCAGTGGTTGAGACACAACAACATCTCTTGTGTATTTGGAGGGGTGGGAGTGGGGGGTCGTCATATCGCCGGGAGATCAACAAAACATGTCATCTCTACAAACAGGGACGGGCCCGGAGGCTGTTTGCTGCTCTGGTGTGACCTGTTAGTTGCAGCTCAGCCTTGAATGGCTCTTTGTGTCACAGCACGGCCGGGCGGAGAAGGACTTGCGAGCCCCACAAAAGGGACTGTTGTGGATCTCGGGAGGCAGATGGGACAGTACATCAAATGGGAGTGGTGGGTCTAATAAGCTGGTTGATTTAGAGGCTGGCAACAGACTGTAAACACTGGCAGCTCAAGGATATGATCTGCAGATGTTACTCATAATGTACTGTAGGCCTGGAGGACTTAATATTTTTGCACACAAGACATTAAATTACCTTCAGTGTAATAAAAAATGCATGTGTGAGATTAAAGGCTTTTCAAGGTTTGAGATCGGAAGAGCACACGT
>OMOW01062855.1:0-11849 GCA_900312555.1 Lamprogrammus exutus
TGAAGAAGCTGAAGTCTGACCAAGCAAATCAAATGTTTTCGGACATAGACTGGGAATCACCTCTGTCTCCGTTTTCGGTGGGTCCGGCGACCACGCCTCCTCCCTCTGTAGCCAGTCCATCTAAATTATCTCTCCCAAGTCCTTCCCCAGCCAGCAAACCTTCCACACCCAAGACGGAGCCTCCAAAGCCCGAGACTCCTAAGGCAGAACCAGTCAAAGACGAACCCACAAAAACAGAACCCCCCAAAAGCGAAACACTTAAAACTGAAACCGTAAAGACTAGATCCGCAAAATCAGCCACGCCCAAGCCTGAAACTCAGAAAGCAACCCCTACTGAGAAACCTGCCCCAAAACTGACCCGATCCGCAGCCAAGAGGTCCCTCCCGGCTGTAGCCCCTCCCATGCCTAACGGGTTGACTGCTCAAAAGCCGAAACCTGAAGTTGAGTATAAGCCATACAGACCCCGGCCCAAGTATTCCCCCGATGACTTTGAACTAGATGATGACCCAATACCAGTACCTCAGACAAAGCCCAGTCCTCAGTCAAGGCCCTCACCACAGATAGGAATAAGCCCTCAGTCAAAACCCACAACTCAGTCTAAACCCGCACTTCAGTCAAAACCCATGGTTCCATCACAACTCGCCAACCAGACCAAACCCAGAGCTCAGATGAACTCAACTGGACAAACCACAGTTCAGTCAAAGTCCACGGTTTCAACAACAAAACCTGCCATTGCTGCAAATCCACAGTCGAAGCCTGCGACTGTAGCAGACCTCAAACCAAAGGTCTTTGCTACTACTGCAGGTTCATCAAAGCCTGTCGCTTCAGCTAAGGCCCAGGTGAAGCCACCGGTCACAAATGCAGCTCCGTCGAGGGACGTTTCAGCTCCTGGTCAGTCAAAGCCCGCCGCTTCTGCCGCACCGCAGTTAAAACCCACTGGTGCGAGTCCAGCTCAGCAGAAGCCTTGTGCCGCAACGACAACGGAGCCTGCCACTTCATCCACAGCTGAGAAGAAGCCCGCAGATGTTCCGGTGACACCAAAAGAGGGCAAATGCAAGGTGAGTCTGTCAACATCTGACGCAAAAGATAAAGCGGCATTGTTGCATCTCTAGGTTTTAACCAACGTCTCTGCTTTTACCCAGGACTCTGCTGATCTAGGTTCATCTGCCTCCACATCTTCCATTCCCTCAGAAGAGCACGTGAAAGTTTCTGATGACACGCAACGGTGTGAAGAAAAGCCCGCAGGTATATAGGTTTTACACTTCTGATGATTTATTATGTGTTTCCGTCATATTGTCGACTCCATCAGATCCAGGACTGACTCGGTCCTCAGTATTGCTTTTGTGAAGCATCATGTAAAATTCATTAATTGGCGATGAAGCTGTTTTAGTGTTGGTGTTATAGACTGGAGTTAATGTTGAGTTTTGTTGTTTTTCTACAATTTCCTTGACTAATTGTACATAATTGCATTGGCATATAAGAGTCTTACCTTTTCTTACAGTCGCTGACGCCGATCCTCCTCCAGAGAACGAAACGGAAACAGTCGAGATAGCTGCAAAGACATCAGAAAATGTTTGTCAAAAGTAAGAAATTTGCAACGACGTCCTTTTACATATTTGTCTTCTCCTCTCAGCAACTGGAAGCTGAACTAATTGTTCTCATCACAGCAGAGCAGCGAAGCTAGAAGTTGGCGGGACTCCTCTGTCAGATGCTTCCCTGCAAAAAGAGGTCAAGAAACTAAAGGAGGCTGACAAAGACGGCAACCAAACTATCATTGTGAGTGAATTGATGAACTTTCTTATCTTTTATTTAAAAGTCAGTGAATCTACACCTTACAGACAGCGATGAGCTGGACCAGCTGTTGTTGATCAGAATAAAGGGAAGTATGGAAATGACAAAATACGGCCTGGTGGACTATAGTACCACTGGAGTTGATATTATTAGGTCTTCAAAATCTTACTAATGACACATGACCACAACTGTTCCAATATGATTCTGTATTTTGAAGTAATCGTTCAGATGTGAGCTCTGATCCGCTGTCTCCTTGGTCTTGTAGGATGCAGGACAGAAGCATTTTGGAGCGGTGGCCTGCAGTGTGTGTGGGATGCTCTACTCTGCTGCCAACCCTGAGGATGAATCTCAGCATATACTCTTCCACAACCAGTTCATCAGCGCTGTCAAATATGTGGTGAGAGGGAATTCATATACGCAAGGCAGTTACTTCTATTATGTGTATGTAGTATGAACATTTATGAAAATAGTAGATACATATAACACATACAGAACCTTGGTACAACACAATAAGGGGGGCTATTCAAGGTTTTGCTTCATGTTAATACACCCATTTTCCCTCTATTCCAGGGATGGAAAAAGGAGAGGATCCTGGGGGAATATCCTGATGGCAAAATCATTCTTGTTCTGCCAGATGATCCCAAATATGCTCTGAAGAAGGTATGTTTACAGAGAATTAGCTTTGAGATTAAGGATAACTGTCCAGTATTACTTAATGTAATTGGCTGTAAATTACTGTAGAACTATTAAACTACTCCTAAATTTAGTTTAATGGCAGTATTTAATGGAGTTGTCCCCTCCCCCCCGGCGCTGGATTGTGGCTGCCTGCTGCTCCTCATGGTTAGGATGGGTTAAATGCAGACAAAACTAAATTTGTTTTGTGAAAATTCAATGACAATAAAGTCTTCTGCTTCTTCTTCTAACTGCCGGCAATGTATGTAATGTCTTTCCATGATAAATAAGGAATAGTCACGCAAATGACATAGAGCTAGATTCCCAGAATAAGTCAGGTTGTAAGACATTGTTTTATTTTTCAAATATGTTGGATACAAACAATTTTAAAGTCTTTAGATTTAAATAGGAGGATATTGTTGGAAATCAGGTTTAAAATGATTCACTTTCACAGTACATATTGATACTATATCTGTTTACAGGCAATTCTGAAAAAGGAGATATATTGCAAGACACTCATCTATAACACATTTCAATGTCCGCAACTGAAGAGAACATTTCAAAAATGATATAATGTGTTTCCTGCACAGGCGTTCGTATCGTAATATCAATGCCCATCATTATACGATTGTTTTGCTGCTCGATCCTCAGGTAGAGGAGATCAGAGAGATGGTGGACAGTGACCTCGGTTTCCAGCAGGTGGAGACCAAGTGTCCCTCCCAGACTAAAACCTTCCTCTTCATCTCCAATGACAAGAAAGTGGCCGGATGCCTCATAGCAGAGCACATTCAAGAGGTGAGAGACGGCCATCTCACTTCAATCATGAAACTGTGTCAGATCTTTGTGAAGACCTGATTGTCGTGGTAAAATTTCCCTAACAGGCTTTTCCATGTTTTTCCAAATGCTCACAGGGTTACAGAGTGATTGAGGAAGCTGTGCCAGAGGGTTCAGAGGGAGAGAAGCTGATGTTTGAAAGGCAGAGAGCTTGGTGCTGCTCCACCGTCCCAGAGCCAGCCATCTGCGGCATCAGCCGCATCTGGGTCGTCAGCATGATGAGACGCCAGGCAATCGCCTCACGCATGATCGAATGCCTGAGGTTAGTGCGAGGTTAACTCACACCACATCACCAATCACAAAAACATTCCAATGAAATTAACGCCTCCTTTTTTCTTGACAGGAACAACTTCATATATGGTTCATACCTGAGCAAAGACGAGATCGCGTTCTCCGACCCCACTCCTGACGGAAAGCTCTTTGCCACGCATTATTTTGGCACTTCTCAGTTTTTGGTGTATAATTTTGTTAGTGGAACACGCTCAACTCAGCCCAAAACTGATGTGGTGTGACAGTCAGCAAATGTAAGAATCGAATTGGACACGAGTTGGATCGAACGGAGACGCTCACTGACCAATGGGGACCTGCCCTCACTAAACAGTGTCACAAACTTGACATGGATACAGGCTTTATTTGCGTAACTATAAAAAAGTAAATTGCTCTTCAGAGAGGATACTTATTGGTTTTAATCTCAGGATGAAAACAACAAAGTGTTGTTAAAAATATTAATTTACCCTTTAATCCCACCCTGCATAGTATTTTGAAACAAATAATATTTTCTTTATACCTTTCTTAAGTAAAAGATTTGGGTTTATTGGAAGTGTAGAGTTTACACGCATGAACTGACAGCAATAGAATCACAAAGAGAAGCATAAGATCGATAGACTTCATTTAAAAAGGGTTATTTTAGAATATTTCCATCATGCTGTTATGTTTTGAACTTTCACATCCTGTAAACTGTGTACACGTGCACATTGAGGGTCTTTTCATGTTCATTTCTTACGGACGCCGTCATCGCAAAGGTCACATCCACAACGTCTCAATTTCACTGTCATGATTTATTGTAATATTTCAAATTAATCATAGAAACCAGATGATAAAATCGGAGGGTTCAACAAGAGTTACAACCTGACGGCAGAGATGTGGGTTAGAACTGTAGCTTGGGCATTAATTGCGTGCTCTAATTTTTTTTTTTTTTTTTTTAAGATCACTTTGCCTGAAATTAGCTGAGCCATATACTGTACACCGTTTAGCAGGGCATTGTAGCCTATACTGTATGACTGATGTCTTTTAATTTCACCCAGCCTGTCTATTGCTTTGGATGTGCCTGAAAGAATAATTATGTTCTTTTTTTTAATCATTTTTCAGATTTTATTTTATTTTTTATCCCGTGCTGATTGGCAGGATCTGGCTAAACCTTTGATTGAGTTTGTGTAGAATATCATGTCCCTATTGCTTAGTAACAATTAATAAAATGTATATGAAATGATCATGTAGATTTATGCATATTATAACAAATTTTATACTGAACGAGATGGGCAAGGTCTTAAAACTCAGGTTTTAAACTGTATTTGAACTGATGGTTAACAGTTAATGTCATCCAGCCTTTGCGTTTGTAAACGGGAATGTTTGCTCAGTGATCAGCATAAGAGGTTGAGACGAACCTCTGTCGCTCTACAGCATCATTGTAATCCATCCATTTCTGTTCTCTTCTTCCTTGTTAATGCAGTCGCTTTTAGAAAGACGTGTCATCTAAGAAAAATAATTTTGATTTATACGAAGCTGTTATGTAAATATTTATTTAAATAAACAATTGAAAACATTGTTGCTAGATTCATTCTCTTACATTGAATTGTGTGCATTCTTAGTTGAAGTAAAAGAAGAGGAAACTCCATGAATCTCCACAAGTGGTAATAACATTACTGACACTGAAAGGTGTAACTTGATGGTGAGTGCCATCTAGTGGATGTTGATGTAAAACGTGTAAATTACATTTATTCGATGGTACGTCCATTATTTTGAGGGTAAATAATTATTTGGCAGAAATAAAAATTGAATCTCCAACGATTACATTTTTGAAGACATCTATATAACACAAGTATAAAATGTTTGGAAATGTCAGGAATGATTTTCTCTTTGTAGTTGGAGATGTAAACGCTCTCCTTTAAGTGCATTCCATGGGGCTCCTGTCACAACACCGTCCAACTTGATGGCAACTTCAGAGAAACAAAACAACCTTAGAACAACACGGATACTTCCTCACACACAGAGTGAGAAAACAGAGCTGTCATTCCTGCACACACATCTGATACTGATCAGCAGGAGAAAACAACTGAGCCAGGCTTTGCTAAGGTGCCTTTGACGCCACATCCACCTTGACCTGTTGACTTTTACGAGACTCCAAGATCATCTGAGATTATCCAAGTCATCCAGTGAAATTCAATCCAATACAGAATCCACACAGATCATTTGGACTGAAACGATCAACCAAGAAAGAAAAAAAAATCACAAATACACACTTTTATTGTCACACACAACACAAACAGCTGCCACATTGTAAACCATAAAGACCGTTAATCTTAACTATAAAGTTTAGGTTATATTAAGTGTGTATTTAAAGTATACATAAATACATTATTTACACAAATATACAAACCAATATTAACTAACAAACCAACTATTTACCGAGGGTTACTAGAATCCGAAAATAATCTGTGAAATGCACCATGTGAACCTGAGCAGTGACCAGTTAGTGACCTGTTCACGCTGTGCGGTGGGATTGGCCTCATTGCATGACATCTGCGGGGACTTGATCTGTTCTAATAGTTTTAAAGAAAGATTACTATAATGCTCTGGGTACTTGTGTTGGCAGGCATCCTAAAGAAGAAAGAGCTGCTCTTTAGCATGCATGGCAAATACACAATCATGGTGAAGTGTACTTACTATATATAAATGTACACAGCTGATACTAATCTTCATTAAACGAGGGACTAAAATGACAAATCGCATCTCAAGCTTGGGATTTACATGGTCAAATATGAATAAAGCTGAAGCCGATGGGTTGTGCATTTGTTACATATTGTTACCAATTCAGCAGTTAGCTCAATTAGTTGACATATGATCGTGTATTTATGCCAAGGCTATGGCAACATCAAAATGTAGGCACCAAAAAGATAACATTATGCTGTAGATCAACAATAAACACAAAAATCCTAAACCCTTCCTTTCTTATTATGTGATTTCAGTTTGTACACTTTGCTGAACACATTTGTATATCAGAGGATTGGACAGTGCTGACCACAAAAGTCATATAAGAAGTCCAAAACATCAGGATCCTGAACTCTTCTGTTGACGACACCATAACCTTTCCCAGGCTGCACCACTACAACCCCACTATCATCAGGAGCCTCCGTCAGCGGGTGAACTTTGTTATCCAGCATCTTAAAGTCTGTGACACCAACACCAGGCAGCTTGCTGTTCTTCTCTGCCCCCATTTTGGTTTCCTTCAAATTGTCTTTTGTCTCTGCTGCTGCGTCACCATTTCCACCGCTCTTGCTAACGGCAATCGTGTCATCATGACACAACTCTGAGTCACTAGTTTGGCGCAGAGAGAAGTAGGTGCACTTGGCTGAAGCCGGCTTCTTTTCTTCCACTTCAGACTTTGTACTGAACAGGGAATAAGGGACGTTCTCTGTGTCCTCACACATTCCCTCATTTTGGAGAGAGTCTCTTAAGCTTTTGTTTATTCCAACTGGGTCAGAAACGGACTTTCTGATTGGCGTGTTCTCTCTCAGAAGCCACCTCTCGTTATCGACGGGGACGCTGTCTCCAGGCCCCACACTTGCATTAAAAGCGATGCATCGTGTTGCTTCGTTTAAGGTGTCCAATGCATTTGTGGAGTTGAGGTAGGACAACTCAGACACTGCTTTGGACCTGACTGTGTGGAAGGGAGAGAAAATGCCAGAATGTTCCTTTGTTTTCTGTTTTGATCCAGATGGAGGTCTTTGATTTGCATCCTCTTCTTTCTTGCCATAAAGCCTTTCGATTGTTCTTCGCACAAAGCCCTTAGAGATAGATTTCTTGGGCGAATCGTCTTCCCCGCTGGACAGCTCGGTTGAAGTCTGAGTCTGATAGCCACCACTGGCTGAGGTCTGTGCTCTCAGCTCAGACAGCTCCGGTGTTCTTTGTCCTTGCTGAATATCTGTGGCACTTTTAGCCAGGAACATTTCCCTTATTGACTTGACCCTGCTCCCCTCAGGCTCTTTGGTTATTACGCCACTGGAATCATAACTAAAAGATAATGATGACTGAGGAGCTGATCGGGTGCAGAGAGCTGACTGAGATGTGGGTGATTCAGACGTTGGCTCCTCATCATCTGACACAGGATGAGAATCTCTTTGCGAAGGGCGTCTAATGCCACAACTTCCTGTGATATTTTTCTCTTGCTGCTGTGCATCAGCAACCCGCTTCTCCAGAAGGCTCACCCTCTCTGCCACAGACTGTGAGATTACTTTTTCATCAGAGTTTTCATATTTTGTAAGTTCTCCCAATTTTGCCATAGCAGGAGTTTCCTGACACTCTGTATATCTCTCCTGTACGTATCTATGTTCAACATCTGAGCTGGACTCTTTCTCCTCGCAGCTGAAGTCTTCCTCAATTGAGCTGTGTGTATGTCCTTTGGGTTGTTCTCCCTCATGTTCTTCACAGCTGCTGTGATCATTCCCACTATCTTGGTCTACATCTGAACCATCATGATTTGACTGTTTTATCAAGCTGCTGTTGACTGTGACTGTGTATGAATCCTGACTTTCTGGTTTCTTTTCAACATTCGTTTGAGCACTAATGAAGGTATTTTCAGCATGATTGTCCTCTTCTGAGCAACTCGTGTCCTCCTCAGCTGTACTTTCTCTCTCTTCTCTCAAATCTGCACATTTTTTCATTTCTTCCTCATTCTGTTCCACATCGTCCTCGTGCATTTGCTCTACCTCCATGCTCTCCTGGTCTTCCTCAGAACCAGACAGATTTTCCTCAATGACAGCCATATGTTCCTTACATTCAACATCTGGCTGGTCTTCCTCTGAAATATACCGCTCATCCACATTTGAGTCAGCGCTGAAATTTAATCCCACGCATTCTGTTTGCCTCTCCTGTTCCTTCTCCGTGGACAGAGTTGAAGGTGCAGACAAGGCATCTTCCTCTGAAAAGAACTGCTTTTCAATATCTGACCCAGACATACTTTCTTTCCTACTGACATTGAGTTCCACATAGTTTTTGTTACTTGCTCCCTTGTCTTTGTCCTCCTCAGAGTGACTTTCAGGGTTACATGCATCTCCTTTGCTGCTCTCTTGCTGTTTCTCATCGCATGTAATATCTGCTTGTTTCTCCTCTGCGCTATGCCACTCGTCTTCTCCAGAGCAAGATATGATTTCGTTACAACTCATTTTCTGCTCTACGTCTTTATTGGCACTTGATATCCTCTGCCCTGCAACACCTGAGCACGATTCATCCTCATTTGTAGGCTCATTTTCAAGGATACACTTGCTTTCCTGCAGCTGTTCATGTTCCATTTCTTGCTCCTTTACATCAAAACTCTCTTTTTCTACATTTTTCTTGGTGCTAAAAATGTCATCCACGTCTGTTTTTTCTTGGTTTGGTCTGTCTTGATAATGGTTTTCTTCATTCACTATGTTCTTACATGACTGCACTTCCTCGCCAATCCTCTCCTCTTCTTCAGATATGTGTTCATCAGTTGCCTGCTCAATCTGAACTTGGTTTAATCCATCCTTCTTCTTCTGACTGTCTTTCTTTGTTATCAGGGGAAGAGCGCCTACATTGGATGGCTTTATTTGGTTAATGTCTGTGAATTCTGTGGTGGAGGATTTCACATTAACATTGGCTGTGTCCTGTTGAGCAACATCCCTGACAGTGTCTTCTTTGGACAAATGGCATAAATTGACATCAATTTCATCTATCTTGTTATTTTCATCAGCATCCAGAGTGTCACAGCTTCGTGTTTTGTCTTGTTTAGGTATTTCGTTTATTGACTGTGGTGTTTGGTTGTGTTTTCTATGGGATGAGGATGTTCTCTGTGTCTTATTGATCGACTCTGATGCACTGTCTGATGAAAGATTTCTGGAGAGCAACGTTTTATTTGACTTGAGTCTCACAGGCGGCGACGTCATGTCTAGAGACTGAGAATATGGAGAGAGTTTATTCTGCAGTTGCTTTCTCTCCGTGGAGGGAGTAATATTTGGTGAAGCATGTTTTCGCACGAGATTTGGCGATGTAGTTTTATCAAGGGAGCGACGACTTAATGTTGCTAACTTTGGAGAGTTGTTAGGAAGGTTGGATTTCTTTGAGGAGGATCCCTTGGTTTGGAGTTTCCTCTCTGGAGACGGACTGGTCATCAGTTTTACCTTCTTCACCACAGGTTTAGGAGAAAGGGCCTCTTTTTGAGATGAAAGATGCGATGGTGCTTTAACAGCTTTTGTCTCTTTATCTTTGGGATTAGTCGGTGGTGGAGCCACATTTGATGAAATGCTGGCTGATGAAGGTCTGTCATCAGATGTTAAACTGGCAGGAGATGCAGAAGTACAACATGACAGATCTTGTGGTGTGTTTTCAGACAGGCTTTCTCTTGGTGGCTGTGTCGCTGTGGGTGAGATACTGTTTGATAATCTGTTTTCACTTGCACTTTTAATAGCAGATGTTGATGTGGTACTTTCCACATCACTGCCTGAAGCGTACTTATCAAGAGAAGCCTTTTTCAGAGACATTTTCCTTTCAAGGGACCGATTACTAACCAACCGGGCTTTCTTCATAGACGGAACTCTTGGTAACCCTGCTTCTTCCAGCGTGGAAGACATTTCATTCTGATTTGATGTTGTAATTTCCAGCGTGTGGTCTGTAGGTGATACAGTCGTGTCAGATATCGGACTGATCGATACTGGTTGATTATATGATTGACTGCTAACCGATGAGAGTCTATATAATGGACTACTGGCCTCTGAGGCTCCATCCATCACCCTATGTTCAGTGCTTGACAGCTCTGTTTTCACTGGGCTTTCAGTAGGTGGTGGTGTTTCCTCCACTGAAAGAGTATTAGATGGTATTGGTTGTAATGAGACTTTTATAGATGCAGATTTATTATCGACTTGACTGTCAGATGGTTTCTTATTAGGTGGTGGATTTGTTTCAGAGGAGATGTTTGAGCCAGAGTTGATTTCTTTTGTAGTTATCTGAGTTAAATTATTGCCATTTTCTGTATTTGTGGTTTGACTCGAACCAGTTTGTTGAGTGATTTTAGTTTTCTCCAGTGATGAATTTGATGATTTGTTTTCGAAGGACTGGATTCTCTCTTTCACTGTACTTCCACGTAAACCCTCAATATCGCGGGACATTCTGCTCTCAGTTAAAGCTTCAGATTTGGGGCTTTCTTCATCTGGGGAGACAGTGGGGTTAAGATGGGCTTTCTCCAGCCAGTTCTCTACATATTCGTTAATCACAGAGCTGGAAGAGTTAAAACCAGGCAGCGACGTCCTTTCAGTGACACCATATGACTCATTTTTTCTCTTTTTCTCTTGATGCATTGATGTTTGCCGTGTCAGAGTTCCTTGAGGTTGGATTATTTCATCTGGAGGAACATCCAACCTGCTTTTTTCAGGAGAAACTGTTTCACTTATATTTTCCATTTGTGATGGTATGTTTGGGTCTTTCATAATGCCTTTTATTGTATCATCTAACACGTCTGACCTCTTTGTTGCAACATCCCCATTTTGTGTTGGTTTCTTTTGAAGCTTCACTGTTCTTTTTCCCGATTTTGGTTTATATCCATAAATTTTCTTAATGAATTGAGCACTGGAAAAATTCTTCACTTTTTTCTGATTCTCATTTGCTTCCACTGCATTCTGTTTTTGTCTTTTCCCAGGTGACATAATCTGATGAACATGTTTCTTGATCACTTTGGGTTTTGCGGATGTCCTCTTGGCTTTGCTGACCTTCTCTTTGCTTGAATCTGTAGAGGGCTCAGAGTATTGTTGCAGAGCTTCTGTTGCTTGCTGTGATGTATGGTCTACACCATTCTTCAGTGATGGCAAAGTGTAATTAGATCTTAGTGACATGCTTTCAGCCCTCCAGATACTGATGGACTCAGAGGCTGTTGAAGGTCTTCCAGGCTCTGCTCCAAAATCATTGTTAGAGAAGGAATGCAATGTATCTGAAGTAGCTGGTCGACCAAAAATAGGCTGACTGTTTGCAAAGAAATTATCATGGCAGGTCTGCTCTTCATATATATGTAACACAGTTTCAGTGACCTCCTCCTCGCCGGGTTCAATCTGCAGGATTTCGGTCATCCCTTCTGATTGGAATGTGGATGCATTTCTGCTGTTTATATTGTTGGTGTCCATAGAGCTGAGTCTTCTGGGTTTGGGCACTGGTCTGGTGCTACTCTGCTTGACCATGCAGTACCCCTCTGTCATGACTCCATTTTCTGTCTGTTCTTTGAGATCGGAAGAGCGTCGTGTAGGGAAAGAGTGTAGATCTCGGTGGTCGCC
>OMOW01062860.1:1176-12091 GCA_900312555.1 Lamprogrammus exutus
GGCAAGGAGGCCCCATGCCTGTGTGGTATTCCTCCACATTCTCCTGTTCCCTTACACACTCCAAAAACATGCAGGTTAGGTCAATTGGAAACTTAATTGACTGTAGGTGTGAATGTGAGTGAATCAATAATTTTTGTGTTGCCCAGCATGTATCCTTCCTTTCACCACATGGACTTTAGGATAGGCTGCAGCCCCCTGTGAGCCTGCACGGGATGAGCAGAGATAGGGTTTAGCAGGTTTTGCCGTCAAGTTGCCAGATCAGGTACAGGTGAGGAAAAATCCATAGCAAAATATGACCTCACCAGCACAAAACTGCACCATGTACAACATCAAGATCACGCTCTTGGACTTCTTGAATCCACACATGAGGTAGCTTTCTGTAGCTCAGTACCTTTTTCTCACTTTTACTGAGAGTACATTTTAGTTTAAATTAAAAATCTTTTACAGTCTAAAACAATTTCAAAAAAATCCTGTTATTAAATATTTAGAAATAAAAATATTTGTGGTGTTTTTCATTTGTGTCACCGCAGTAATGATACTATAATTGTTCTATACATTTGACATTAAACTGGTTAAAATGACAATACTATGAACGTCCAGTATGAATGTTACTGCTATTCTGTTTCTATATTCTCTTTAAGTGCATGTCTGTTTGAATGAGGTAAAGTGAGGCTGTGAATTACTGTTACTGGTACAACATTCATATTACTTCATTCACTTAGAAATATGGACACATATCTAAAGAGACCAAGGCCAACCACATACATTATCCCTTCACAATTTAATGTAGCAGTTTTGCTCCCCGTTATTATTAATCATTTGGAATGACAACATTTCTCAGTGCTTGAATAACTCTGACTGGGGTGCTATGATGCTAAATGAATTGAAACTCGCATATAAATATATAAATGACATAGGTAATATAACGTACTTCATCTGTTTGGTTCAGGACATACAGACACAAACATTCACTGCCACTACATAATCGAGTGTCTGGTAAACACAAATACTTTTAGGCCTCATTTATACTTTGCATTACATTATGACATAAAAAGTGTTCTTGTCATCTACATGGTGCTACATTGTAGGTCGGTCATTAGGTGGTCCTTGCTCTGTGGAAGGTTATGGAAAGAAATTAGACCAGCTGATTCAAAACTAAATACATCCGATAAATAGTTAAAGGTGGTGGATGGATTAAACAATACAATACCAAACTACTACTAATACCAACTACAATGCAGGAGTACACAATGTGATGAGTTTGACTGAGTAAAGCTTTGAACCCACACACTGACGCACGCACGCACGCTCGCATGCACACATACACACACACAAAAGTAGCACACTGAAAATCAGAGATGAACAATATGAGCACTCAGCGTTTGCAAAGGATATATAGTGGGTAATCATTAAAAGTCTTGTTAATTCTAATCTCACCTCTCACTTGCATGTGCCTTCGACTGATAAATATGTGACTATTGGAAATTAAATTGTGAATATTCATAAAATGATGTCACCAAAGGAAAAAATGGAAAAATTACTCTATATGGTAATTTCACCGATTGTAACCCACATACTAATTTGATATATATCAGCAAGAATAGTAATTTCATGTAATTTCCATTATACATTATATGGCTTCAATATATTCCCCATGCATTAGCATTGGGATGAACTTTGACCTTGCCATGTGAACTTGACCTTTGACCGTTTTGAAAACGAATTGATAGTGCAGGTCCTGACCCTAACTCCAACCAACCTGCCAGGTTTGATCCATAGAGAGAACCTATTTGAGTTATCACAGACTGACAGAGAAACAAACGTCAGTGATTACAATACACCCATAAGTGCAGTTGTAATAATTACACAGTGTCACGATAAATATAGCTGAGGCTTATTCTTAAAGCATTCCTACATTATTTAGTGCACTGATGTTAAAGATAAAAAGCCAAGTATAAGTCAATGAACATCAATAAGTTAATGAGCTGCTACATACTGTATTTAAGGCCCCCAACTTAAACTGCTTCCTCTGCTGTCAAAACTAAATGAACATCAAATCAGCAAAGGAAACCTAAATTTGGTTGGGTTTGGTTTGAGATCATTGTTATTCATTTTATGAATTATAGAAGTGTGTCCTCCTGTCTCCAACAGTTACGATCACTTTAACCTCAACATTTGATGTTTCAGGGGAGCTTAGGTTTTTCTGGGGACCTGAGGTTCCATTAAAGTTCCTCAGGTGAGGATAATTGATACATACCTTAAAATTTGAAGGAGAATAAACAATATAAACTAAAAAAAAAAGAAGGGGGAAACAACATTGCCACCAACAGTGGTCCCTAACATGTTATATAGCACTTCCCATAGAAAAGTAAAACATTTACTGTATAATGTGTTCACCTGAGCTCACCACCAAGGCAGCTTTTGTCATGAGACAGTGTTGGTGGAACCAGTGTGGCCCACATAGGAACACTACACCTGTATTCATAGAAGGGTTCGGTTATGAATCGTAGCCTGTGTTTGCTCTGTTTTTAGTAGACATTATTCTCTACGAGCTGCTGCTGTTGTGATAATGCTGAGGCTGGATGTGGTCACTGTCCCACTGGACCAATCTGAAGTCCATAACCACCAATACACGCCCAGTTCAATAAAAACTAGAAATGCGCTCAGACAGACGCCACACCATTGCATTGATAGCCAGTATGTTAATTTCACCTATTGTCTCACTTTATGGGCATTGCATCACTGACACACAGGAAGAAAAAAAAACTCTTGCTGGTGTTTGATTTAATGATGAGCATGGAAATTACAGATTGTTATCAGTTGTCTTACACATTGAGGCCCTCCTGTCGGGAGAGAGACTGGGGAGAATAGTTGCACATTGTAAAAAAAAAAATAAAGATTATTCATTGTAAGCTTAGTTCTAACTGAAAAACTCAGAAACCTAAATTAACTTGAAGGTATTTATTGGAATGCAACAAAATGTTTGAGGAGAAAAAGATAGAACAAAATGTCTCTGGCCCCATTCCATAGAACAGTGTTTACGAATCCTTAATGCCACCACAGATTCTGCTGGCGTAGACGGCGGAGGCAAGGAGCCTAACCCAAAAGAGAAAAGAAAGAGGAATAGCTGAAACACGCCACCAACCATTCTTCGAACCAGGAAAATGCTGAATCTGAAAAATTACAGAGAGGACGATTAAAAGCAAGTCAGCTATTAAAAGAATATCTAGTACAGGATCGTTTATTTTTTTACACCAGTGAAACCAGCTGCCAGTGAAACTGGATGCTTTTGAATCAGTAAAACAGGCTGCCAGTGAACCCAGCACTCAGTGAAACTGTATAATTCATAACTGAATATGGAGGATTGCTTTCATAGATTATGAAACAGATGACCAGCGAAACCCATATGACAAGACTTGATGACATGCGGTTTAAAAAAAAGAATAATAACATAATATTGAGCTTAATTTAATGACACTAGATTAGAAATGCATTTTCATTTTCAATGAAGCTCCCCCCAAAATTAAAACTATCACCAGTAGAAAAATGTAATCTAAAAAGGAAGTTCAGAGAATCCTATTTGGATTTGATTGATGATCTGAGGATTGAGCTGAGCATAGGAGGTGAATGCCGCAAGACCATCTGCCCAGAGGTTTGATGGTAGAGGCGGGCAGTTGTTGCTATCCTGATTCTGAAGGAGTGGCCTGAATTCAGGTTAATTGTCAAGCCACACCCTTATAATACAGATGCATGCTGAATAAGTACCTGGTCATGGGGTGATCGTCCAGAGTAATAAATACAGGAACATTAATGTGTGACTGGGGACGCAATTTAAGATAGTTAACCATGGAAAGAAATGGGGCAAAAAGGGCCCCTAATCTTAGAAATTGTAATGGTCTAACCATGACAGGTGGTATCAGTGTTAGAATGTTTCAGAAAAATACAGAATGACGCTGGTAAAAAAGAGGGATCAGAAAGCATATATGACGTGGAGGTAAGAAAAACAAGGAATCAGAAGTGATTTCTCTGCAGGGCATGAATGCATAGAAAGCTGTAAGCAAAACTTCTTTTAGAAGGGCATTTGTAAAAGTGAAAGAACAGACGTTAAAAGAAAATACAATAAATGCAAACACACATGATGCTTGTTGAAACAAGCACAGGAAAAAGAGGGATACAATGAGAGAACCAAAAAAGTTAAACAGAAACCATGCAGAATCATGCTTTGAGTTTTGAGGACGCAACACCCTTTCTCGTGAAGTGCTGGGCTGTAATGAGGAGGGAATTAAACTGATGTAATTTAGCATGAGAGCTGACAGAGGACACAGAACTGGAGACTTGCTGGCAAATGGAGAGAGGCGTCAGAGAGGAGACAGCAATAACGTTGGAATAACCCGGGATATGAACAGCAGACAAAGTGCAATTGCAGTTAACAGATTGCAAAGTCAAGCGTTTCAGTGGTGACATGATTAGAGGAGAATTGGAGCGACCTCTGTTCATGATCGAAACAATACCTGAATTGTCACAAAAAAAAAACTAACGCATTTGTGGGACCAATAGGCTCCCCCCAGGACTCTGGCTACAGCTATGGGATACAATTTTGAATTTTATCCTATAGTTGTAGCCAGGGATGCGGACACAGAATGATCTGCGAAATTCTGAAATTCTCTGGGCCATCTATCTGCAAACCAAAGGCCTTGAGATTAACCCCTTAAACCTATTACAAAAATCCAGAGATTTCAATGTTTCTGTCCTGTCATTATAAAATAAAGAAATACCATTCACCAATTATTTAACAACAACAACAACCAGAAACACAAATCAGAGCAACAGCTTTCATACAGAATCGTTCAGATTCTCAACTGAATGTGCAACGGTTAGGTGGTGAGAAATTAAAGAGTGACCTTGTGGAATGATGTGCATAGCGAAATTCAGGTGACCCAGCAACAACAGAAGATCACGTTAGGAGACAGAATCAGACTTGAGGAACAAATCAGAGATGGATCGGATCCTGTAGAGTTTTTCCTTTGGCAAGGAGGTTGGCGTTTTTACAGAATCTAGTGTGATACCTAGAAATTCCAGAGGTGCATGGCTCCAGAGATTTGTATTCAGAGAGTGGGATGCCCAACCCCTGAAACACACATATCAATACATCTAGGATTGAATGAACTGCACTCCGTAGAAGTGAAATCAACCAGCAAAAAATCATTAAGCAGGTGAAAGACAAATGGAAGTCTGCACACCTTGACAAGAATCCAACAAAATGCCTTCGACAAAGTGTTGAAAATATGAGAGCTACTTCTACACCGAATATAAAAATAAAATTGCCACTTCGTGCCAAAAAGAGGCCAGTGAGACGGGTGAATAAGCATGGTTTTAAATGCAACAGTGACGTCGGTCATAGCCAACTAAGTGACACAGCCAGCCACTTTAATCAGCTGGATAGCATGATCTACAGAGGCATAATGGAGAGACAACGGTTCTAGTGGGATCGTCTTTACACTGGCGTAAGGTCAATTACGGGGAGCTGACATGCTGAAAATTGATATTCTTCTTCCCCGAATATTTGCAAGTTGCATTGCCGAACAGATTGATTCAAAAGGGTGTGAAGGGAGGGGGGTTAAATGATCCAATCGGATAACCTTTCAATTCCTTTTGCAGTAGGTCTGAAATTGCTGTGGGCTCAGCAAGAACAGACTGGAATTTTTTTGCAACATAATTATCTTACGGATGATACAGAACCCTGACACAAAACCCCTGTGAGAGACCAGCGATCAGAAAAAAAATCAACGAAAGATGGATCAGGATGAGAAGAGAGATAGCGTGAAAGAGCTGTGACATTGACAGAAGTAGAGGGGTGGCGAGTCAGAGGGAACTTTAAGGGAACTCCCACTTTTTCAGGCTGAGGTCTGATTAGGGTTAGGCGCTATGACGCACCTCCACATCAAATCATTTATCAACTTTCATGAACACACTCATTAATCTAATTAAATTTTCCATTATTTTCGCATGATTATTGATTATTTTGCTAATGTTTGTTAGACTAGAGCTACCTGGCACCCAGGCGCTCAAGTAATCGATGTCAGACAAACATAGTTTTAATAACACTAGGTTATTTCCTGAAAAATATAAATTACAGGACATGCTGGTGGATGTTGATATTGCAAGTTTGTGATTCCTCAAGTTGCACTACACACTTACAGGTTTACACTGTCATAGTGGTTGTAAAGGTTGCTTTACATATTGCACCACAGAAAAGTTTTGGAATTTAATTGGCAAGTGTAGAAATCCTAAACAAGGGCAGATACCACTTGTTATTACACAATACGTACAGATTCATAGCCCCAACATGTCTTCTACCCAGGAAAATCTTTCTTCAAGGCACATATATCCAAAATAAAGTCTTACTGTAGTCATGGAAGCTTTGACTTGGTCTTTCAAGTATGGAGGGTTTGAGCAGTGCTTAGCAACATTAATTTGTAAAGATTGACCCCCACTCATGGCCATTTCAGAGGATAACTGATTAAAACAATAATTCACTGGCCCATGAAAGATGGGATGGGATTTCATGAATGGAATACGAGGACTAGCACGTCATGGATACGATGAATGAATCAATATACACCCATGGAATTACAACACACACAATGTGTTCTTGTTGTGGATTCGGATGTTAAGAAACTCTATAATGAGCACCTTTTATGTCACATCTGGTAAACACAATTTGTTGCATGTAAACATGGATCTTTCAAATACATTGTGTTAACAGTGTTTGTGTGTAATCGTGTGTTTCCAGGTGTAGGTGTGTATCTCCCGTGAAGACCCCAACTCTGCTGTCTCCAGTATCTCGGGCTTCTGCCACAACGCCAGGGTCTCCTCCATCAGAGATGTCAGCTCCACTGTCCAGCCTGGCCATATCTGTCCCTTCAGTGGTTGTAAGCCCCTCTGCTGAAGAGGAACGTCCCCTGCTGTTGGCAGTCACGCGTCAGCCACACAGGTCTTCAGGCCGAGAAGACCACAAGAGGACCTCTGCTCACTACAACCATGGCCATGAGGCCCACAGCTTACCGCCTAGCCCACAGTTTGCTAAAGAGAAAGATGACTATCAGCTGACTGGTGACCATGACACCACATCTGCTGTTCATGTGGTCTTGGCTTCTTCTCAGAAGCTTGTCAATTCTAACAACAACAATGACTATCGCACCAAAATATCAGGAGTCAACAATAGCCATGTGTCACATAATCTGCAGTCCAAGGGTGACAGTGAAACAGAAGAAGAGCCTCATGGGGAAGATATGCCCTTCCTGTCTACAGATAGCTCTGCAACCCTGTTGCTCAGGGCCATAGACAGCAGCAGGACTAACCCAGCATTACCAGATGACGATCTGCAAGGCAGGTCATTGAGTGCCACCACCAAACAAGTCCCATTTGCTGTGTGAAGTAAAAAGAAATTGCGTAGATATCTTTATGAGTCATGATTAAACCTTTATTTTATATAAATTATTTGCAGTATAAAGACTTTTAAAGATAGATGAAAAACAAAACTTTTATTTTAGTGATGTAGTGAATAAAGAGTTTTATAATTAAGATACATACAAATGTGTTGATGTAATGTAGGTAAAGTGCCATATACTAGTATGTAGCAATGGTTCACAGTATATTTCAGTGCAGAAAAAATATCAATGGTGCCTTTCTGTTTGGTATGCTTAAGGGAACTGCAGCATTGCATACAAGGCCATACAGTATATTCACCACCTTAATGCTCCAGTTAACAATCATAATGAAACATGTGCTGTCTGCCTTTAATGTCCTGCAGTTTAAAGTGGCCAGTATGACACTGACACCATTGTTTGATATGAAATCGTATCAAAGTGCATGTTAAACGCCTTTAATGCTGTGATGAAAACAATGAATGGTCTGCGTGGTTTCCTCTCCAGCCTTCTTACAGCTCCATCAGATGTCTTTTGTTCTGTAATACTGACAGTTTTCAGAACATACAGCTGAACTGAAGGGACTGAGTGAATGATTGTTCAGCTCATTACTTGCATCTGGTAAGAGACGTGGAGCATAACTGTCAGTCTCATTCATCACTGGACAATATTATAGGTGAATTGTAACCAGTTATCCTGCTGGTGAAAGAGTATTGTGACAATTTGTTGAAGGTGCAATCAGTCAAATATGGCTTATTGATATCCTCTACTAGCAGCTGTAGGGAACTACAGGGCAAAGAAAACATTATTGAGAATTGACTTAGACATTTCCTATCACCCAATAAATATCTGAAACAGCACATTTCTAAGATATACATCGGGTTCAGGTTGGGTTCAAAATTTCACATATGGGCTCCATGATGAAGCACTGCAGTCTACACATCTAACATGTGAGAGAATGAAGGTGATTGATGTGAGGGAGCAACTCAAATCAGACAAACATAAATTAGAAAAGTTAAGTAAAATTGAATGTATGGAAGTCGTTTGTCATTGTGTACAATGAAGAAAACCAACTTACTGGGTTTGTTTAGTGCAAAAGTTATGAGAACCTGTTGATGTCTGATGATAAACGGACAGGAAATTCAGTGCTGCGACAACACACTGACCGAATACTGATTTTTGTTTGCTGTTTATAATGAAACAGATGCTGTTGTATAAATGTTGAGTTTTCTCCAATTTTCTACTGGTCAGGTTTGGGTCCGTCCAACAGGATTTTGGCGGGTTAAAGTCAGGTTCGAATATAAAACTCTCTGCTTTGGGTCGGCCCTGGCGATAAGACATGAATTCGTCAGACATGGTTTGTATCTCGTTGAGTCGGACTCAGACAGAATTTTGGGTCACAGGTTCAGGTCAGTATCAAACTTTAGGCCCAACTCAAGCTCTAGTACATATCCATGTCTCCACTGAGTAAAAGATAAGTTTAGGTACCACCAAAGATGCTAGCAGAAAGAACTTGAAATCTGTCTGTTTCAGCTGAACAATCAAATTATGAATACACTCTAGCACCAGCAATATATTGCTGATTGCATCTTTAAATGGGAGAAAAGCTACAAACATTTGTATTGAATGTAATATTGAATATGTGGCTCATCTTTGTCTATCACGAAGACTTCCATGTGATTCTGAGTAATGCATTTTGGGGACTGAACCATCCATTTCCACCATACAGTATATAAATGCAACATCATCTGCTTTCATTTGTTAAGTTGTGCCTTTGGAGTAATAACTAAATTCAATATCTCTTTATCTCCAACTTCACCTTATTAGAATACCCAAAGTCTTGTGTGCATCCATTAATTTTTCAACTATGACACCCTGAGTTCACATACAGTAAGTTTGTCTGATATCCAAAAACATGCTAACATCAATTAGTTGACAGTTTATGAAAACTTGCCAAAGACCATTACCAATAACTGGACACCAGAATGAACAGATAACACAAAAAACATGATGTTGTTTTTTAGAATGTATATGTGTAGAATCGGCAGTCAGTATAATTACATGAAGGAGTTGTTGCCCCAGAATTAGTGCTTTAATGATGGCCATTTAGAAACGTATGTAATATTTAGATTGTGTTTTGCTTTGTATATCTCACTGTAACTACAAACCTAAAATTACTGTCATATATTTGGTAAATTTTAACAAACAGGAGTTTAAAATGTAAATTATATATAGCTCTGTGTTCCTCATGGATGTCAGTTATGACAGTAAAAAGTAAATACATTACCTATTCTATCCCATATATGCTTAATATAACATTACCCATGATGCATTGCTTTTAGGCCTGTAAATACACCATGAATACCTTTGGTGCTTTTGTTTCGAATTACATATTAAATCAATGTTGTGTTTTTGCCCCAAACAAAGCATTTTTCAGCTCTTATGCCGTATGAATACCATTTTTCTCAAAATGAAGCTTATACAGTTGACATATAATAAAGACAATTTATTAAATTTGTGGAGAATTACAAAACTACTTCGTCACAAACTGAGTGCTTCTCAGTCAAGAGAATTACAACACTGAACAGATGTAATGTAGTGTTTAAGATTCCCAAAAAAAAATTCACTCGCTGTCTGATAGTATCACTTATTACAGGTAATAATAATAATAACAACAATTAATGGTAGTAATAATAATAATGATAATAATACATGTAATTTATAGGTATGTGCTATTGACAAAACTTAAGGACATGGTCAAATTTAGTGCACAGAAGGAGAATTAGGACGTACCACAAAAATAAGAGGCAAAGACAATAACTAACAGCAATTTGGATAGGCAGCACAGAGACAAGTAAACAACAGGAAAGTTGGGCAGAAAACAGCACAGAGACGTTACAAAAAGTGACATTACAATGTACAATTATCCATGGATCATGTGTAGGTGAGGTTGAAGAGGTGGATTTTGTGTTCTTTTTTGAAAATATATATTGAGACCAGCTGACACAGGTGCAAAGGGCATGCGTTCCATAAGTGGTGGGTAAAGTGGGAAAAGGCTCTGCTTCCAAGAGAGGAAAGATGGACCTGAGGTATGGAGAGGAGACAGGCGGATGAGGAGTGCAGAGATCTGGGTGGCTGATACTTTTATGAATAAGTTGAGAGTCAGGTGTGAGGGGGACAAACCATGTAATGCTTTAAAGGTGAGGATTAGAATTCTGAGGTGGCTGCGCTGAGGTATGGGGAGCCAGTGAGTATCTCAGCGTGGTAGGTGGGGGTGATGAAGCGGGCAGCAGCGCTCTAAACCAGTTAGAGTTTATTAAGATCAATAAATTGATATATTAAGATTTATTGGGGAGACCAGTGAGTAAGGCATTACAGTGGTAGATATGGAGGTGAAGAGGGTGTGGATGAGTGTTTCTGTGTTGTCTTGGGACGGGGGGGCGGGGGGGGCTGCGTTGGGCGGTGGGCAATGTTGGTAACGAGAACGA